>JABCRI010001098.1:0-66212 GCA_015143295.1 Tetracentron sinense | reverse complement strand
TAGTCGTGCAAGAGGTAAATGGAGAAGTTCCAAATGGAGGGGCTTTTGCAAACTTCACTGCTCAATCTTTCATTGGAAATGATGAATTATGTGGCACTCCAAGCTATACTTCCTACTGCCCAGTGATGCTAACCCAAATTCAAGAACACAAAGCTTCTGCTCTATTATTCTCTCCCCTATTGCTTCTGGGCTAGTTTTTGGTTGCTTTTTGTCTCTTTTTCAAAAATATAGAGTGGAAGAAAAGGCAATTCCACACCTCAAGTTGATCAGTTGGACGGCGCATAAGATGTTTCATACTATGAGCGTCTTCATGACAAACAAATAATTCAACAAGCCAACTTGGCTCGGAGTTGGAAGTTCGGCTCTGTATACAAAGGAATGATGTACGATGGGACGATTACCGCTGTGAAAGTCTTGGATTTGCAAGTGGAGGGTGCAGTGAAAAGTTTTGATGCAGAATGCCAAGTGCTGAGGAATGTTAGGCATAGAAATCTTGTAAAAATCATTTTTTTTTTTTTTTTTTTTTTTTTTAAGTTCTTGGTTCAATCTTGATTTCAGAGATTTGGTTTTCAATTACATGCTAATGGAAGCCTGAAAAGTTGCTCTATTCTCACATTTACTTCCTGGATCACTTCAAAGGATAAAATTATGATTAGATGTCGCATTGGCATGGAGTATCTTCACCATGAGTATCAGAACAGTGGTACACTGTGATATTGAAGCCAAAGCAATGTCCTCGGATGAAGACATGGTTGACACAGGTGGTGACTTCGGCATTGCAAAAGTATTATTCAAAATATAAATCTACAACACAAACCTCTACCCTCGGCACTATCGGTTACATCGCACCAGGTATAATTATCTTCTTATTTAATTTATCATGAAATTAAATTTACATTTCAAAGAAAGAAATAAATTAGTGGGAACAACATAGGATGTAATGGTTATACTAAAATAGTGGTTTGGATGAGTCGGTTAAGGTCATTCCGCAAATGTTGTCTTTGAAAATTAAAAGTTTGCTTGTGGGGATAGATCATCTCTTCCTAAATCATTGCTCTATACCGGATGGATTCTAATTTCAGTAGCTCTATCCATGTGCCAACAGCAGGTTTTAAAATAGTTTTTCGTATTATATGTATATATATATATACTCTACTTGTATTATCCATGCATACACATGGATCCCATATGCTATATTCATCTATGATCTATAGTGCGTCGTAGCTATATAAAAATGCATGCAGAGTTTTTAATGTATTGAATTTTGACTAGAAAACGCACTTAAGCATGACATGACCAAAATAAGCTACTTAGCATGTCCAAAAAAGGGTTCAACATTCCTCCCCACTTGAATTTTATGTTTTAAAATAAAAATAACATTTTTATTCCTAAATTATTATCAGTTTCTTGGTAAATTTAACTTTTTTACATTTTGGAAAATATCTAGAGTTTTTATCCTTTGTCTAATTGTCTCTAACTTAGAAAATGCAATTCCCTTGCCTCATATCAATTGAAAGTAAAATAATCCCCAATTTTGTTTTATAACAGAGAGTCATTTAGCAGCTAAGAAACCTGCTGTACCAACCTGGAGTGATTGAAGTCCATGGGTCTTGCTATTACTTTTCTCTGTTATGTATGATGATTGTATGCATTTGGAACAGAGTACGGTTGGAAGGGAAGAGTGTCACAAAGGGAGATGTTTATAGTTTTACGGAATGATTTTGATGGAAAGGTTACCCGAAAGAAGCCAACAGTGAAAAGGTTTGTTGGGGGATCGAGCATACAGGCAATGGGTGAAATCCTCGTTTCCGGGTTTAGTAGTTGAGGTTGTGATGCTAATCTATTGATGACGGGAAACCAATAGAGATAGCTAGATGTTTGTATCAATCATGGAGTTGGCCCTACAGTGTTCGAGTGAGTTCCTAGGGGAGAGGACCAAATATGAAAGATGTTGTGGCAGACTTAGAAGATCAAACAACAGTTTCTTTCTTTCCAACAAATGTCACTGTGCTTCAAATTCAATCATGATATACCTGGAATTGACATGTAATGCATTTATGCAACTCTATTATATGTATGCGCGTTTATATGTTCGTCTGTTTGTAATTCTGCTCAATAAATTTGGAATGCGGTGTCCTATTGTTACAATTTCTCAAAAACAGAGCACCATCTTGTAAAAGAATTGGTTTTATAAAGATATGGGCGGGGCCACTGTGTTCAAAACAGTGTCCCCCCTTGGGGATGGGATCTCGTTTGGCCCTTACCAGACCAAAATCATCTAGCTCTCGTGCCATAGATCAACACGTGTCCCTTTTAACACCTCTTAACTATGGTTAAGATTCACTAACCTTAACCCTATGTTTGGTTGCTGAGAAAATAAGTAAAAACATGGAAAAAAAAAGAAAATTGGACAAAACACAACTAAAATTTGTATTAGAAATCCAAAATTTTCTTTTCTTTTCCATGTTTTCACCTATTTTCTTGGCAACCAATCATAACATAAGGGTTTTGAAGGGGGAAATTCCCGGACTCGCCACGCGTCAAAGAAGCACTGGTTTACTGGTAGAAGGTTGAAGGTGGAGGGTTCAAACCCTGTCCTCCACTCCGATGATAAAGTAAGTATGTATAGAAGATGATGAACAGTAAGAACACTGAGAGTAAGAGAGAAAAGATATGAAGCTCTTGGTTAAGTTCTTTGATGATTTTTGGATTTGATTTCAGATATCAGATATCTATCTCACTGAGCCTCTAGGGGTTTTTATAGGTTAAGCTCAGGATGCCCATGGATGGCCATAGATGCCCATATCACGGGCTCTATTCTCATTACCAAATATGTCTGACAGATATGGAGCTTACGTGTCACACGTGGGAGCCTACTATTAGTTAAGTCGGTTTGTTCTGACAGCACGCAAAAGTGATCAACGTTAAATGCCAAGACAGTGCTTTTCTCCTACTGTCAGAGTAAAATGATCGCCTCCTGATCACTTTCTCGTTGTTGACTAAAGCACGGGTCCATTGTTGTAACAAGGACGATATCGCTGTCTTAATGACTACAAGTCCGTTGTCTAGAAGACAACGTTTCCATTGTGGAGAGCACAATGGGTCTGTTGTCATACGCACAACGAATATGTACTCAAAAATACGTATGAGCTCGTATCCACCGTTATAACATCAAAAACATGCTTGTTGTCACAACACTTAATCATTTTTACAATTTTTATCCTTTATAGGTTTCACTCCCCAGGGTTTCATACTTTGGGTCGTGTGTTCAACTCTCCTCCCCTCGACTTACCCGCACGTCCATATGGGGATTTTCCGAGTGCCCGGTGTGGATGCATGCCGATGAGGGTGATGTCATCTCATCATTGATGGCGTGGCAACCTTGGAGGCTTTTTTACCTTCCAAAAAAAAGAAGGTTGGGATACACCTTGGGAGTATCCCTAGACTAATTCTTATTTTAAACCTAGAACCTATTTCGACCCAGAAAGAGCCCAAATTAAACCAATAAATATCTTTATCTTTACTTAGCGGGTGGCAAGTGCGATGCACATGAGAGCGAGGGGAAGGGGTTAACCACAGTTAATAGGAGTTAAAAGGGACATGTGTTAACCCCACGAGTGTGATTGAACTCTCCCCGAGTTCAATCGCAATTGGCTGTGATTTAAATAGATAGATGAGCAAGGGGTAGTTTGGGAATTAAAGTAAAACATTAAATCAAAGTTTTTTTTTTATAATAATAATAGTAAAGATTATTATTATTATTATTTTATTAGTAATATAACGAGAATTCCTCTATTCAAAACGTTGATTGATATTTGTTTTAATTCCAAAAATGCCCTTAACTTCTATTTATCTATTACAATATCACTCCCCTTATAAAAGTAGACTAATTTGTGTTAAATTCTCAAATTACCCTTATCATTATCATGTATATAAGACATAAATTTCACTTAATTCCCATACAACCGTTTTACTCATCTATAGTAGACTTGAAATTTTCTAACGTTATACACTCCTTAACTGTGGTTAAGATTCACCCACCCCTAGGTTTCACCTACTTTTCCTTACTTTTTCTTTTTTTAAAAAAATTAACCCTAGGAGTTAGTGAATTTTAACCATGGTTTATAAAAAAAATTATAAAAACCAAAGAGAAGTGGGTGAACCCTAGGGCTGGGTGAACTCTAGGGTTAGGTGAATCTTAACCATAGTTAAGGGTGTCGAAAGAGACACATGGAACCCCTAGGTTTCACCCACATATTCTTAGTTTTTTTTTAAAAAAATATTAATTTTTTTAAACTCTGGTTAAAATTCACTTACTCATAGAGTTAACTTTTTTTTTCTAAAATCCAAGGATAGGTGGGTGAACCCTAGGAGTGGGTGAATCTTACCCATAGTTAAGGGGTGTCAAAAGAGACACATGGCAACCTCAAGGGCGTAGCCAGACTCCAACTGTGGTTAAGATTCACCCACCCTTAAAGTTTACCCACTTATCCTTGGTTTTTATAAAAAAACAATTAATTTTTTTAAACCCTGACTAAAATTCACTAACTCCTAGGGTTAAAATTTTTCCATATTTTTTTCTTCTAAAAACAAGTATAAGTGGGTGAACTTTAGGGGTGGATGAATCTTAACCATAGTTAAGGAGTGTTAAAAGGGACACATGGCGACCTCAGTGGCGTAACTAGACTCCTGGCTCTCTTGGCAAAAGGCTCTGAAAGAAGAACGTCTCACCAAGGCCCCGCCCACCCCATTTCTTTGCTATATACCCCAAAATGCCCCTAAAATTTTTTGAGTCTCAAAATGTCCCTAATTCGTCATATTTCTTTAACCAACGTGTCCCTGACAATTTTTTTCATAGGGACATCTATCCGAATAGAAGATATCCAAAATACCCCTCAAGTTTCTATACCGAAAATATTCCTTAATTTATTTTTTCAAATGCTCTCACTAGGATCCCTCTTCCTAGCCTCTTTCCCCTTCTCCTCTCTCACGTGCATCACATGTGCCACCCTCTAGTTTTAAATAATTTGAAATAAATTGGTACACATTTCTAGAAATCTTAGGAGCATTTAGTAGTTTTGTACTCAAGGACCTTTTGATAATTTAAAAAGGCAGCCATATTTTGGTCACTTTTCAAAAAAATTAGGATAACAAGAAAAAAATTCTTTAGTAGGTCACAAGAGATCTTGTAGACTCTATATGGGTGCAAAATTGTGCTTACAACACTTTCTAATCTATCATTCAAGTCCAATCCTAGTATATGACTCCCATTGTACCTAACCATTCATGACCATTTAGGCGGCAAAATTTTTCTACCCCCGTCTGCTTCACACCCTAATTAGTAATGTATACCATTCTTATTATACATATGGTGTACCCAATAAAATGGCTGGAGTATACAAGCCCCTATGTGCATCCTTCACACCCAAATCAATTATTGGGGTGTAAAATATCATTGGTGCGCCTAATTTACATCTATAAATAGGGTGGCGGTGTTCCCAACATGATACACCAGCCCAACATGTCTCACCGCACCACCACCACCTATTTCTCTCTCTCTCTCTCTCCCTCTCTCTCTCTCTCGATTTATTAAGTATGATACACCTGCCCACACCTATATCTCTCGCACTCATTCTCTCTCCCACTTCTCACTCTTACCTCTCCACCTGTCCTATCCCTAATCCACCTCACACTCTAATTCCTCAGGTCTCTCCCTCGCCCTAAAACAGTCTCCTCCTTCTTTCCTATCTCTCCATGTAACAACCCCTATAATCAGGCCGGTCAAAAAAACTTTCTAACAAGGGTACCCTACCCGGTTTCAAGGCGTTCGAATCTAATCCCTATACTTTCTCAATTCTCTCCCATTCAAAAAAAGTTTCAATATGAGACACAACTCTGTTTCAACGCGTTTGAGCAGAGCTACCCTTTAAATTAAAGTCGGTGGCAATCTTGTATTTATTGAGAAAAAATCTTTGCAAACCTACCACAACTTCTCTCAATAATTAGAAGACTGTCACATATCTACATATTAAAAAGAGAGCTCCGCTCAAAACCCTTCTACTTCGCCTCATATTTAAACTCAAAAAAAACATATAACTCATTTACCAGGGGAAGAATAGAGGACAAAGATATAAAACAGCAAAGGGGACCTCCCGGCTTTCCCATAACAGAGGAGGACAGAACATAGCAGAGAGACCTCTCACAAAGATCACTCTCAATGCTCTCTCTCTTTCAAATCATCCACTACCGAGAACCCCTTTCAAACACTACAAAATTCAAGGTTTTTAGCGGTGGTTCAAAACCGCTGCTATAAGACCTATAACCGCCGTTAAAGGATATAACGGTGGTTAAGAAAATAGTCGTTGATTACTGCGTCAAGAAAGCTTTTTGGGGCGCCATGCACGGCAGTTTACAAGAACTGCGGTTATAAATACAACATTTAACAGCGATTTATAACCGCCGTAGTTAGCATTTTAATAATCATATTAAAATCCCTATTGCGGATTACCAAAAAAAAAATCCCTATTGCAGCGTCTAAAACTGCCGTTATATATAATAAAAATAACAGCAGTTAAAAACTGTTGTGATATATTGTATATATCACGGTGGTGAAAACCACCGTTATTTATATTATATATAACGGCGGTTGTAACCGTCGCTGAGTATTTATAAATAATAATATTAATATTATCTATAGCGACAGGTAAAACTGGCGCAATTAGTGAATAAATAATAATTATTTTTTTACAAATATTTTTTTTACGTGTATTATTTGTACCTATCAGCAATAAAATAATTTTAGACAATTCCGTACCTGTAAGAAATATATAATAAGCCCAAAATGTAAACATAATACATCCATCTAATCAGAATACATGCTCAAAATGTAATAATAAAAATATAAATACATGCCCAGAAAAAGTGTTGAATAGAAAATAAGGAAAAAAAATCTTAAGCTAGGTGCCTAGCTCCCTCCTGGTGCTCCACGACTTGACAAGTCTGTGTTGCTAGCTCCCTCCTATAAAAAACAATAAAATACAATTTATTATCAGAATATCGAAATGATAAAATTTAAGGATTTAATAATTTAACAATAAGCAAAGAAACAAACTCATGACAAAATTTTCAAAGTTGTCAGGAATAGTTAGGCCTAAACCCACAATCGCGCACCAAATCTAAATCGGGGCTTGGATTTCGATGAGACTTCTTCTAATGCGTGTATTTCGACCCAACCTAAGTGTGGGAATTGGTTTCGATTGAATCCGAGGTTGTTAGCCCAATTTGGGCACCGAGAGGCTCAAAATCCATAATTAGAAACTATAGTTAAGCCTAAACCCACAACCGTGCACCAAATCCAAATCAGGGCTCAGATTTCGATGTGATCTCTTCTAACGCGTGTATTTCGATCCAACCTAAGAGTGAGAATTGATTTCGATGGAATCTGAGATCGTTTGCCAGATTTGGCCACCGAGAGGCTCGAAATCCATACTTAGAAACTATAGTTAGTCCTAAACCTACAACCGTGCACCAAATCCAAACCGGGGCTAGGATTTCGATGCGGTTTCTTCTAACGCATGTATTTCAACCCAACCTAAGTATGGAAATTGGTTTCGATGGAATTCGAGGTCATTTGCTCGATTTGGGCACCGGGGGCCCGAAATCCATACTTTGAAACTATAGTTAGGCCTAAACCCACAACCACGCACCAAATTCAAATCGGGGCTCGGATTTCGATACAGTTTCTTCTAACGCATGAATTTCGACCCAACCTAAGTGTAAGAATTAGTTTTGATTGAATCCGAGGTCATTTTCCCGATTTGGGCACCGAGAGGCCCGTAATCAATATTTAGAAACTATAGTTAGGCTTAAACCCACAACCGCGCACCAAATCCAAACAGGGGCTCGGATTTCGTTACGATTTCTTCTAACACTATGAAATCTCATCAGACACCGAACTACGTGATGCTCGCAACCTTTGAACCTATTTGAAGGCCAAATAAGATTGATTAATTACTCAAAACATCGTGTATGTGTTGTGCAAATATCAAAGTTAAGAGCATAGGACTTACATAATCTCTAAACCATTCAACAAACTAATTATTGTACTTTTTTTGGAGTTTGTGGAGGGACGATCTAAGTCTGAGATTGGTCATCTTCAGTACATTCATGTGCTGACTGCATGGAATGAATCGATATGCGTTGCTCAAATCTAATTCACTGTTTAAGTGAAAAATGAAATATAAATGAAAGATAATTAGCAAAAATGTCTTGATAATATTTGGCTTACTCTCGATATGTTGTGATTTTGTCAGAATTGAACAACACATAACGATGTGTCTGCTACCTTTCTAATTCACTTAGAGTGAATGGATGCACACCCCCTATCACACTTTCATCGTAATTTCTCGCCGGTAGATTCAATCTCGATTCAACATTATTTAGGTACCTTGAGCAGAATGTCAAGCATTCTTCTACTAAGTACCCTTCTGTAATGCAAGCCTCTGGTCAAGCTCGATTGTGGATATACGATTTCAGTGTAAATAAGTACTTAAAGGAATTAAATTTAGGTAAAATAATGACACAATCATATAACCACAAGAAGTTTAAACAATTGATACATTATAATTGAAGTCATACCTTTCAATGGGATACATCAACCGGCATTGTACAGGTCGACCTAGCCTTACCTCTGTGGCTAAATGTATAGGCAAGTGCACCATAAAATCAAAGAATGCCGGTGGAAAGTTCTCTCTAAATGAAAAAGTATAAGCACAATTTTCTCCTCTAACCGTCTCAAATCCTCTACCTGACAAACTTTGGAACATAAAACCAAAAAGAAGTTGTTCAATTCAATTAACACGGAAGTTACATTCTTCAGCAATGTCTTCCTCACCGCCAATGGTAGAAATTGTTGCATTATGAAATGAGAGTCATATCTCTTTAGTCCATAAATTTTATGCTCTCTGATATTGACATGCCTTGTAATATTAGACGAGTAACCATCTGGAATATTCACACTCTTCAAAACTTTGCAAAACAAATTTTTCTCATTCTTGTCCATCAAAAAGCATGCAAGGGGTAGATAAACTTTGTTTGTGTCAGGCTGCAACTGAGGATTAAGTGCACGTCTCATGCCCATATCAACCAAGTCGAGTCGAGCTTTTAAGAAATCCTTCGATTTTCCTTCCAAACCCAACAAAGTTTCAAGCACATTGTCGCATACATTCTTCTCGATATGCATCACGTCAAGGTTGTGCTTCAACAAATTATGCTCCCAATATTGCAACTTAAAGAATATACTCATCTTCTTCCAGTTATACGGCATGATCTCCTAGCCTACCTGCCTTGGTCGTTTTCGCCCAATCTGCTTCCTAAGGGAGAAAGCAATCCCCTCCAACTGACGCAACACATCGGACCTAGACATTGTAGTTGGAACACATCCGAACTCTACAGTGCCATCAAAAGAGTTTTTGTACCTCCGAAACCTATGATCCGCGTTTAATAAACGATGGTGCCCCATGTAACATTACTTCCTGCTCTTAGACAAGTGTCGCGTAGAACCCTGATCTCACCTTCATAATGCTATGAATAGTGTCGATGTAATGTAGCTTTTCGAACTATGAGATAATTTTTTCTGGTAATGGATGTTTATAGGTTAAATAAGCATATGTGATTTTATGGGATTTTATTCATATGTTTAAAATGGTTTCTCGGGTTATTGAAAATTCTATGACATGCCAGCTTTTTTTATTTTAGCCTAAAACTTGAAAATAAGATTTTGATTTACTAGGAATTGGATTTCCTAAGTAATTTTATTGAATTCAAACGGGGTATTTTCTTATTTTAATTTAAAACTTAAAGTTAATAAAAACATTAACTTAAATGTTTTAAAGTAAAATATTATTAGAGTAACTGTAAGAAAGGGAAAAAATAACAAAGCACAATCAAAAACAGAAAAAACAGGAAAATAGAATTTTAGACGTTGACGTCTGGATCTGGGTGAATAGCAGACGTCGACGTCTACACAAAACACAATCGAATTTGAGATTCTGAAATCTCAAACGTCGACGTTTGGCTTCAAGGGCTTTCCACACGTCGACATCTGATAGGCTAAAAATGGCCTATTCGGCCTGTAAATGCGTAACCGACCTTGGGGATATTTCTAGGATATTTTCAAGGGCTTTTTAGGGTTTTAAAAACCCTTAACCTATATATAGAAGAGGAATTCGTGGCTTAGGGTTTACCAAACCCTCAAGCTTTGATTTTTGGGGAATTTTGAAAAGGAAGCTTCGGTTCTTCACGAGTTTAGTCAAGGGTGTTCTGAGTTCGTGTTTCCAGCTCAAGAGAGGTTCCCTCTCCACTGACTTGGTGTTCTACAGCTGGGATTTCATCCCCAAAGTGATTTCTCAAGATCTACAATTGTAGGGAAGCGATCTAGGAAAGGTAGATACACTCTATTGGCTTTTATTTCATAATTCTCTTTTTGAGAAAACTATGAAGGAAGTTGTTGTACTTCAAAGTGATCTAGTAGGGACTCCTACTAGTGATTTGTGATGTGTTTTATACTTAAAACAATTGATGAAAAGCATGTGAATGATGAAATTGAATTGAAAAGCCATGTGTATAGTTTTGAATGAAATTAAAGACTATGTGCCATGTGTTTATGTGTTTAAATTGCTTACCAAATTCACTTATGATTGTTTATGTGCACGTGTATTGCATGATCGGATTTCCTATGTGTATGTTTATCGACAAAGCAAAGTAAAAGATGATGAATGAAGTAACAAGTATCGGGAGGATGATAGTGGACTTCTACCAACCTAAGTAGAGCATTAGTCATCTAGTCCCAAATGAATCTATGTGTATGAGAAGAATGCAAATGGACTTCTACCACTCTAGGTAAAGCATTTGACATTTGTTCCAGATAAACTATGTGCAAAGATATCCATGGGGAGGTGGATGAAGATGCTAATGAACTTCTATCACTCTAGGTAGAGCATTAGACATACTTCATGTGTATGTGAATGCTAATGAACTCTTTACCCTTATATGGCAGAGCATTAGTCAATGTCATGTGTATTCTCCCATAAAGTCATGTGTAAAGCAAGTGAATATTCCATGTGTAAAGTAAAAGAGATGAAAGAAAAGAAGAATAAAAGAAAGGTTTCAAAAGATAAGTGAATGTTTGTATCGTATTGCACATGTGTATTTGAAAGAGATTTCCTTATGTTTTCAGTGCATGTGCATCTTATGACCTGTCTATGTGAAGCATGTGATATTATGACATATTATCCAGTGGCTTGTATACGCTAAGTATTCTATGCTCAGCCGATATTGTTATCATCGGCAGGTCTCGATGAGGTGCATGCTCCTGAGCCTTGGGTTGAGTAGGAGTACTACGAGCTGTAACCTACTATGGATCATCCGCTTGAGGATAGAGCATTAGATAGGTGGCCTTATTCAGATTATTGGTAAGCGTGTGAAGGAGTGAATTGTGTATTTTGAAAGTGGGGGAATGTCCACTTTGCTTTTGATATTTTGCTTAAAACCGTTGGTTCAAACTTGAGAGATGTATAGGTTATGGTTTAGAAAATTCAGTTCCAATATTTGTATTCCTTGTGTATTTCACAGGATGGTATGTATGTATGCCTTATGTGTCATGACAGGATGGTATGACACAGTAGTCACGAGCTAAACTATCCCTAGCTCCTAGGGGGTATTTTGGGTCACAACATGTCGACTGCAAGTATCCTTGTGGCAAGAAGGGCATGCCAACTTTCCTTTCATGCTACAACCAAACAACATGTACCCTGTGAAGTCGCTAATGGTCCAGAGCAATGCCGCATGCATTACAAATGTCTCCTTTTTTACGCATCATAAATTGGCAACCCATTCTCCTACAAGTCCTTCAACTCTTCAACTAGAGGCCTCATGTAGACATCAATGACATTTCTAGATCCGGAGGAACCGGGAATAAGAAAGGACATAATGAAGTTCGGCTGTTTCATGCACATCCACGGTGGTAAGTTGTATGAAATAAGAACCACTGGTCATATATTGTGAGCAATACTCATCGTCCTAAATGAATTGAAGCCATCACTCGCTAACCCAAGTCTCACATTTCGAGCATCCGAAGTGAAAATTTGGATGACATGAACAATCTTTGTAACCTGGGTTTCAACAAGAAGTGACGTAAATCTTGGCCAGAGTCTTCTTTTTTTTGCTTCCCGATTGATCATCCCCTGTCTTCCATCTTGATTCACTACAAATGTCACATGCTTGTTTATTCGCAGTGTCTTTCCAGTAAAACATGCAATCATTGGGGCAGGCATCAATTTTTTGATAATTAAGCCACAAGTCAAACTAGGAAGAACCTAGCACCTAGCAGCTGATATGCAAAAACCCCTTCAATTATTTAATAAGGCATAGACAATCTGCAAAGGCCCCTAAACTTTTGAAAATAAAATATATTTTTAATACTTATTGTTTAATTATTTAACAAGAGACAGCCATATGGTATGGGGATAGCTACCCATAAACAATGAGAAACAATACCCGTAGGATATGTACGTGGACGAAATGACCTATAAATTTAGGCCCCGTTTAGTTGCACTTTGTTCTCTGTTTTAAAAATCAAAATTTTGAAAATTTTTACACAAAACATATTTAGTAAACATGTTTCTGCTTTCTGTTTTTAAAAATTAGTAACAAAATTTTTAAAAATCAAGGCAACAGAAATTTTCTGTTACCTCTATTTTTTAAAACAAAAAGCAAAAATAGAAAACACGGACCCACCACCACTATCACCCACAACCACCTCCATACTACTACCCACAACCCACCACCACCACTATGACACCGCCACCACCACAACTCACAACCACCACCCACAATAACAATACCACCACCACCTCCATCCACCACAACCACCACAATACTACCACCACACCACCACCACCCACTATGCACCTCCACACCACCACCACCTACTACGCACCTCCACACCAGAACCACATTATACCATCCACCACCACACACCATCACCACCACCCACCACCACACTACACCCACCACCACCACCCACCACTACCATCACCATAGATTGAAATTATTTAATCATATTTATAAAACACGTTTTTTTTTTTAATTTTCCTTTTTTTAAAAACAAGTAATAGTTAGTAATGCCAAATGTGTCGTAGCTAGTAATGCCAAACGTGTTTCCTACTTAAAAAATTGAAAATAGAAAGTCGTTTTCAATTTTTAAAAATAGAAAATAATACAAAAAAATGGAAGTGTATACAACGGCCCCTTAGTTGTCAATTTTTTTTTTCATAGACCTAAAATATTTTGAACCCATCTAATCAATCTCCACAAATTCACCAATATGCATTGTGTGCCCGCTCTACGATAAAATATTGGCTTCGCCTTTGGCACCGACCCACTCTGATACTAGGGTAAGTCGAGGAGTGGGAGTTGAACACACAATCACACTGAGCAAACCCAGGATGCTAGCCAACTGCACCAACCTCCCATAGAACTAGAAGTTTCTATTAAATTGTAATGAATAACCTTAGCTTTGAAGATAATTACAGAATGACCAAACCTACCCTTTTGCGATGGACCAATACGATGGTCATGAAATCCCGACCATTGATAAAAATATCACTAAACATGGACGATCCTAACCGTCTTATCTCTGATCACTAATAGCCAATATATGTTCAATTATTCGAGGGTCCATCCGCCCATCAAGACCGTCAAAATGTAGGTAGTCGCAACGTTTAAACGTTAAAGGACGACAAGGAAAACTTGTATTGACTGTCGTTGTTCTCATGCGTGTATACTACTCCTCCTAAGTCCTACCCCTTCAAATGGTTTTTACCCCCTTATCTACACGGACCATCAAAATGTAGGTAGTTGCAACGTTTAAACGTTTATAGGACGGCAAGGAAAACTTGTATTGACTGGCATTGTTCTCCTGCGTGTATACTACTCCATCTAAGTCCTACCCTTTCAAATGGTTTTTCCTCCTTATCTACATGGCAAGGAACATACATTTAGTTGGGCAACGGATTATCCCTAGCAGATGCCCGAGATTGCATTTGGACACCAGTTTTTGCACGATGGTGTGGTAAGGCATTTAACTAAAGGAGTGATAGCATGCGTTGTACATTCCATTGGGTAGTACATGCACACCGTTTAAGCTTGTTACGTGTCCTCTTTGATATCTATTAACCGTGGTTAAACTTCACACATTTCTAAGATTAAATAATATAACCTTAGTTGTCAAAAAAAAATATTTTAAAAAAATTTAACCACATGAGTAAGTGAATCATAAGCAAAGTTAATTTATTTAATATATTTTGGGAGGTGTGTGTACCACTAACCAAATATACAATGCATGCTATCACACCTCTAATTAAATGTCTTACCATACGTCGTTCCAAAGAGTGGTCCCCAAATGCAATCTCTGGCATAAGCCTTTGCCTAAATTCTATGGTGGACGTCAGTGATGTCCCTTTCATTTGATTACATTTGATTAGGGGTTAGCTTCGGGTTGAAAAAGAAAATCCAACCCAATCCAATCAGGAATACATTGACAATAACCTGACTACTTAATCCATCTAGAAGAGTTAATAATTAGATATGGATGAATTATGAGCCGTTGGGTCCAGGGAACTCAGGCAATATTACCCAAACAGAGTACAAATGGGATGGATGAGTATTCATCAAGCCACATCCGCTGACTGACTAGTTCCTCTTCACGATGCTTTCAACGACCAACTAGAAGTTAAAACGAGAAGAGAAAAAACACTTGGGGTGTGGCCTACACAAAAGTGTTGAGTCTTTTTCCTGGCCGCCGTTAACTCTGAACTATTTTGGTAGAGTTTAATTGTCAATTGAGTTTATTTAGACTTTAGATTGTTAAGTTAATGTTTAATTGGATGTCTAAATCGTTTTTAAGTAATGTTTAACCTTTAAAGAAAAACCTAGCTCATGTTTCCTTATTACTTTAAAGGTAAAACCTCTACATTAAAAAGATTTAGATATCCAATCAAACTTTAACTTAATAAGCTAAAGTCCATATTGAAAGTATGCCTCTTTTTAATTTATAAACACAGTTCTTGGGGGGCATACATCGAATCCCAAGATCTGACTAAGATTCTAGTTGATTTTATTCAAAGAAGGTTAGAATAACATTCACCTTTGCGACTTTGAAATTGTTAAGTCAAATCCACATAAGAATAATACTCGCAAAACTTCACAAGTGTCAAGTTTCCTGTCGATTCACACGAACCTTCTTTTTCTTTTAAAGCTTTCTCTAATGGAAGCTAATGGTCTTTCCAAATTCCATGCTCTTTTATCTTTTCTTCTTTTCTTTGATCCAAGAACCTTTCTTGATCAAACAAGATCCAATCTTGATCTTCAAAGAACTTGTTCTTGATCATCAAGATCAAAAACCAAACAAAAATGAAGAAGGGGAAGGGTGACCGTACACCCTCAAAGGGGGAGAGGGTTGGGCGTGAACTTGAGTAGAGGGAAAGAAGAAAAAATTCTGGAGAATTATATATTATTTGAAGGGCTGGGCATCCAATCCTTTATATAAGTTCCCTCTTGATTGCTTGAATTGTAATCCAATTATAATTCATTAACCTTATCCTATTCCAATTAGGATTCCTCAATAGTTTCCTTTATTGATTATTCTCCTAATCTAATTAGGATTAATCTTAAAAGAAACTAACCTTATCCATTAGTAACTAATCTTATCCTTATCCAATAAAGAATCTTGAATTAGTAACTAACTAATGGAATCCCTAACTAATTAGGGAATCTTTAATTAGTAACTAACTCCAACTAACTAACTAACCTTATCCAATAAGGATATTAGTTATTAGAAACTAATTAAATAAATAATAACAATTATTATTTCCTCCATGAAGTGGGCGTCCCACCCTAGGTGGGTCCCACCCCACACGCCTAAAGGGTTTCCAAAACCCTCTTGGTCACTTGAATTATTCTTTTATAATAATTCCCAATGGGTCCTACCCATTTGGTTTTTCACATCTAATGTGATTCCACCTTTTAGAACTTCACTATACCATATAGTGATTACTTAGAGAAATTAATTAATTTAATTAATAATTAAATTAAATACTTTAAGAAGGTCCTTGTGTGTGAGATCTAAAGGGATCTCCTATTTCCGATTGTGGGACCAAGTACTCAACCTTTTGGTTAAAGCATTATCACTAGGAAACACCTTTCCTATACTCCATTAGGATTATAGAATTTTATCTATATCTCTGGACTTTCACCAATCACAATTAATGTCCATTAACACAATGTGATTAACCTCCAAAAATTAGAGAATTGCTTGTAAGTATCATCTCACAATATATTTACAAATAAATCCTTCCACATTCCGATATCACTTGTAAGCTTCCGGGATTGGAACAATTCCACTGTCTTAGTCCCTAACTTATGAATAGAACTCTTTCTCATGATTACTTTTCATTGAACTGAACCTCCAAAACACTTTTGAAGAAACATTATGTAGAGCCCCAGACCTTTTCACATTTAATGCATGACACTTTCGTTGCCATTTTGCCTTTAAAGAGGTATAATTAATAAATAGGGAAGAAATTGGAAATTCCGAAACGTTAGAAATGTTCCTTTTTGAAGTACGAACCCAACGCAAGTTGAATCGTCAAAATCAGACGAACGAGTCAAAAGATATGGCCAAAACAGTCTGGACCTGCAGGCAATCGTAGCTCGGAAGGCGCTAAGGACGTAGCTCCGAAGGCGCTAAGGACGTAGCTCGGAAGGCACTATGGACGTAGCTCTGATAACGTGCTCTGACAATGTGCTCTGATAAGGCACAAACAACGCATAGAAAACGTACTCTGATAACGTAGCTCTAGCTCTGATAACATATACGTTGTGCATCCGTTGTGCAACAGACAACGGGTACGTTGTACAGCTCACGACGGGCACGTTGTACATAAGACAACGGACAACGAGCTCAGCACTATGCACAACACAACGTGACAACGTGTTTGGCACTATTCACAGCACAACATGTTCGGCACTATTCACAGCACAACGTGTTCGGCACTATTCACAGCACAACGTGTTTGGCACTATTCACAGCACAACGTGTTCAGCACTATTTACAGCACAACGTGTTTGGCACTATTCACAGCACAACGTGTTCAGCACTATTCACAGCACAACGTGTTTGGCACTATTCACAGCACAACGTGTTCGGCACTCGTGTTTTTACAGAAATTTCAGTAAGGGTATTATGGTCTTTTGGTCGGTTCACTCTTACCTTAAGAGTTTAACCCGAGCCTTTAGGGCTCATTCTCAACACTTAGAGGATTTGGGGGATTAGAAGAGAGGAGAAAGGGTTTCCTAAGCTAGGGTTTTTCTTTTGGAGAAGAATCAAAGGGGTTTTGAGACCCTAGATCACTTCAAGTCTGGTTTTTCTTCAAGATCAAGGTTGAAGCTCGTGAGGAGCACTTTCCCCAAGCTAGGGCAGCATCTACACGCACGTTTTTAGAGGAGTTTTCTTCCTCATTGATCAAGGTCGGTACTTCTTACTACCCTCCTAGTTATAGCTTCCCTTTTTCCTTTGTTTCTCCTTGTTTTCCTTCACTTATATATGTGTTATGAGATTGGTGGTATGAATGGTGAATGGAGATGGATGTTGGCGAATGGATGTCGTGTGGATGATGTGATGAACGAATGGGAAAGGGCATTGTACTAATAATGAACATACAAGTGTGATGTGAGCATAACCCACCTAGAAAAGCATGATCTAGGTTTAAGTGAATAATGAACACACCCCATATTTGATGAAATGCCAAGGTGAACAAAATAAATGATAAATTAAGGGAACCCACGCTTAATTGCTCTTGAAATTTGTTAGGGTTCATGATAGTGTGTTTCTTACATTCCTTAAATGCGTAGATTATTACTCACTTATGCACACGATCATGCCATATTTAATTCCAAATGCAAGTATGCACACGATCTCACGAGCACGCATGAAATGACGTGATTTACCGATGTTTTAAGTATGGGACGTAGAGGTGGGGCATATCCTAAGATATGTTTCACTTCGCTTTTGACAAGGGCAAGACAATCATGCATTTCATAGGGAAAGGTCTCCCATCCCCTCGCATGACATGCATAGCATCGCATGACTCGCATAGCATAGCATGGCATGACACGCATAGCATAGCATCACATGACACGCATAACTCTGCATGGCATTACATGCATGGATGCTAGTTGCGACGGGCTATGAACGGCAACTAGGCATTCACATTTCGCATGGATGCTAGTTGCGACGGGCTATGAACAGGAACTAGGCATTCACATTCCGCATGGATGCTAGTTGCGACAGGCTATGAACGGCAACTAGGCATACCCATCTGCATATAGGGTACTAGTTGCGACGGACTATGAACGGCAACTAGGCATGTGAACATGTTTAAATTATGAACAAGCAAGCATGATACTCGCATGACACGCATGACATGACATGACACGCATGACATGACATGACACGCATGATGCAAGCATGACAAGCATGACACGGTTAACAAGTTCCCAATCACGCAAAGGGTATTTCAAGTCAAGTCAAGTGCACGATGTTTTCAAGGGTTTTATCAGTTTTTCTGAATGCAAGCATGAATATAAATTGCTTTACTTCCTTGTATGATATAAATTGTTCATGTTCTATATATGCAATTTGTTTCTTACTTTATGTATGCTATCTATATACTATGACTGTTGGTTAGTATTTAGTACCCGCTGAGTATTCCATGCTCAGCCGTACTTCTTATGTCGGCAGGTTCTGAGGGAGCTGCTGCTCCATTTGATGTTTGTGCTCCTGGTCCATGGGTGGAGGAGGAGTACGTCGAGGAGCCTTTGGAGGAACCTCCCGTAGAGGGTTATCAGTAGGTGGTGTTAGATTCTGAGTGGCTTAGCTGTGGGTGAGCATGAGTGATTATATCCATGTATTTTGGCGGGCATGTCTGCACTTTCTTTGTTTTGATTTCTTTGTATTAAACTTGGACCATGTGTATATACTTAGAGGTTGTTAGACTTCCGCTGTGTTTTATAGTTATGTTTCCGCTATCATCCTATATTGTATATGCTCTGTGGGTTTTTGCAGGTTGGTTTGTCAAGCAAGTCATGTAAGCCATGATTAGTCGTCCAAAGTTCACTCTAACTCCTAGGGTGGGTTTTGGGTCGCGACACATTAGAAAAGAACTGACATATATATTTATATATACTTTTCCATATTAAAAATATCAACTTCGATAAAGACTATTTTACCGAAAAACACCAGTACTGGATTTAACAGTTCAGTTCAACAAGTATCACCTTGATATCATTATCTCCAATTAAGGAGTGGTGGATTCCTTATTGAGTGTTTACACACTTCTCCAAACATAGTGTACATGACCCAACATACTCGGAGTTAGTCCTGTGTATTGGACATTGCCGATTGGCACATCAAAGCTATATAGACAGATGTCTGAGAAGATGTTAACCTCTCAGGTCTAAGGACAATTTGTCAAATGGATAACCCTAATACAATCTGACAGTGTATTCCATAGGGTATCCACTAGTGAACCCGTTCAATATTATGTACTTGCTACATATACTCACATGTTAGTCAAGAGTCACCACTCTCTGTGAATGAGATTCATCACACTATCTCATAGAACTACACATGTGCAAGCCATGATGAAGTACGGCACCCAACCAGTACTCTAGAGGCTTCGAACAATATTAGGTTTACAAGGAACCGGAAAATCATATCTCCTCGCAACTTTTGCATGATTTTCCTACAATGTTACCTATGGAACTTTATGTCTTTATCATATGAGATAGTAATTAATATAAATACCCTTTATAGTTGGTTGTGTGAATATGATGCTTATCTAATCAACATAGAAAAGTCTTTTATTGGCTTTCGAGGGCATATATGTCCAACAATCTTTCACTTGCACTCTAAGCCAATTAGATGTAATATCCATCTTCTCAATGATGTTTCTCGAACACCAATTGAGACATACCTTAATATGTATGGGTCTGTCATGTCTGCTTTACCACAACTATTGTAGTGATGCAATAACACTTGCAACTTTTGCAAATTTATTATCAATAACCGTAGTCTTAAAAGACTAAACAAAAATGATATTGTCGAACAGTCATTTTCTGAAGTTAACTTGCTTGTGCTTTACCATTGTACAATGCTCCGGACTAATCTGATCAATATCTTATCACATCAATATGTGATGAATATCCGGTCTAGTAAAAGTATACTTTCTCAATATATCACATATCTAAGAGAAACTGATTCCATTCCATAAAGGTAGAAACTCTTTTCTTGGAATCTTACTTGCACAAAAACATGATTGGTATTGGGAGAATAACAATATCATTTTCCTTTTGTCTCTAAACCATTTAGGACTAAGAAAACATGATGTCAAAGTTTTTGTCCTTCATTGCATAATTGCTAGATCAAATCTAAGAGAAGAATAATATTCGTACTTCATTCACAATGAAAAGAATATTATCTCTGCATAGAGCCAGGAAAGTAATTATGCTCCCACTAACCAATTTGTACACAAATGATACTTTTATTCTTAGATAAAAATGAAACAGTTTGATTACTTCATCAAAATAAAAGTTAGTCCATCTACAGATTCTGGGACCTGTGGGTTCTAGTGTACTATTTAGGTATAGTGAAAGCAGAGAGTTGATCTCTATCAATTCTCATAGTTATTGGTCTATTGGGCTTCCGCTTCTAGAACAATTCTAGATTCAGTTTCTCTACTAGGAAATTTGTATTCCTGTTTACAAATATCTTTTGTTATCCAGGAATAGAGATTAAGTATCTCTAATACGAATCCTAAGCTCATCTTCTATTAAATCATATCCAATATAATTCGATTTAACAACACCATCATGCTATGGTTTGTTCTGGGAATTATCTGAGGCAAGATCTAATGAGAGTAAATTATGAAATTTCTATTAAGAGGTACTCTTCTCAATCATGGAAGACTTACCTAGCTATTTCTTTATTTCAGTGCGGAATTCCTTGAACTTTTCAAAGAATGTAAAATAAAGTTAGCTACCTCTTAATGGAAGATTCATATGGTTACGATCATCAAACTTTTGTCCCATTCCTAAGTAGAAGTTTTATTCACTCAGATTTCTCCTTCTCCTTAACAAACATGCAACTATTGCACTTATGCAAGATCATACCAAGCATTAGGAGCTAGAGGTTCCAACAATAAGTTGAACTTGATGAGTATACAAGCTGGACAATCCTTCCAAAGGTTTGTCCTGTATCCAATGACCAATTGTTTCACCATGAAGCACAATCCTTATACTTTCCTTTCTTCTCAGAAGAGCCTTTGTCCATACTACTAGAATACCTTTCCAATGGAAAATCTTGGATTTCTTTCCTTTGCATAAATGCTCGGGATTTTGAAAATCCAATTCTTTTGAACATCTTTACAAGTAGCATTGAACTCTTCAAACGTTCTTAGCCATATGCAACATGTGGGATTTCAGACAATCTGATTTCCTACTTGTTCAACATAACCATATTAAAGGACTCCGGGAGTTTGTCGAGAATCATATTCTCTTATCCCATAAATTTATTTCAATTTATCTCAGCACCAAGAATTGAGATTTATGAATCCAATGATCTCTATCATATTCTTTGTGACTGGGTTTCCCTAGCCAACTTGGTGTCTACTTGTCCTTTTATATAGTAAACTGCCTAGCAGCCCTATTGTATTCTATAAACATCTTAAATGACATTTACCATTAGTAGTAAGAACTTGGATAATTCTTTAGATAGTAAGCACAAACTTGAGATTCTTTTTCCATTCCAAACACTTTGAATTGGTCAATAGATTCTCATTAAAGTCCTGGTAAGGTGGTTATAGAATGACATGACAATTAAAACATACATCATAATTTCACACATTATAATATCATTAGATCAGGGCTTTTGATCTTCGATGATATTGCTCATCATTCAATCAAATTTCATAGACCCCTCAATCTATAAAATTAGGAAATATGCTACTTCATATTTCTGATGAGCATTGGTGCCTTATAAAACACATGCAATCTTCCATTTTAGGATAGTACCACACATGCACTACAAGGTGGATAGTAACTATCTATCACTGAGCATCTCATGCATAACTCCTTATGTAAATCAGTGATTCTCAATTTTCTTGCGACCTCCAAGGACAACATGACTGTCACTGTTTCAGCCGCCATGTTCCTTGGTTAAGTGAAACTCATCATTCTGGTTCGTCATATGATCAAGTGGGGCTATGCCCCCATTTTAGTTGACACTCCCTATCAGGCCATACACAAACCTATCTACTATAGAAATAAGACTCTAGGAGTTTAACTCAGACAGAATTATGTCAATACCTTTTGGCAAGACAAGACTCAGACTAATTAATTCCTAGTCTTATTGATAATGGAAGGTCATAGGGCAATATTATCCCGTAGGATAGATTAGCCCATTTAATTCACTTAATATTTTTCTTGAGAGAAAACAGAATATCATGAATAAATTATACATCTAATGCATTTATCAAAAGCATTCACAATATTTATCATTGTATCACATGTATAAAATAATATACAAAATCATCACATGATAATAAATCAAATTTCGTTTTAATTAGAACAAACTAATTCCAATGAACTCCCACTAGCCCCAGAAATCTTAATGGATCTAATCCAAGGGTACAAAGGTCATTTTTAACATCAGTGGGCTTTAAATGGTTCATACATCTATATAATGGACCATTGGTCATACCAAGCACCATGGGCCCAAAATAACAATTATAAAGTATCCATGTGCGTCACTAAAGCTTATAAGTCAAAATAGACTATATTACCCTTTAATTCTCTACGAATTATTTTTAGCACATTAGGGTTCACCAACCCTAAGTCTAAAAGAAATTATGGAAGTCTTTAAACAACTCTCTAAGACCTCTACTAGGATCTATAAGTGTCAATCAAGCACTTCCCATAATCGTGAATATTGTTAGCTTACATCTATGCTAATTAAGACACAATTATCTCATAATCATGCAAGTAACATATTCCACATAAAAATTTCAACATGGACTGCATGAATCATGTCCAAAAGGGCTATAATAATGTGTTTTTATTTAAACACAAACTTTTTATGTTTCAACAAAACACATATTGTGGGGTTTGATCCAATTATCCAAAATTTGCATAAAAAACGATAATCACATTATCATAAGGGTTATGGACTTTTCTAAGCAACTAAAAGCTATAGTAAATCATCACATGAAATACATAATATAGCCACACAATGGGTCCACATGATCATGCTATCTTAGAAATCCTACAACTACTCTTGTAGAATGCCTTCCAAGATTTATTCTCCATGCGATCACCATCATCTTCGATCTTCAATTTGATTTTTCCATAAAAAAATCAGCAACTCCTAATACTAAGATTACATCATATTCAAAATAAGAAACCTTGAGAAACCACCCAAAATAGGGTGCTCAAGGGGAGTACAACTCATAAGAAGAAAGAGAAGAGAATAAAGAGAGAAGAAGAAGACATGATCATGGAACCCATCCACCATTCAACAAGAATATATATTAACAATTCATCAACTATGAATAATAACATGGCATGACAAATTACTTAGAAAGTCCATAACCTCAACAAGGGTTTTGTTAACCTTAGGGAAACTCTTTCCCATATGGTTAAGGCCACTATTAACATTTAATAGAAAAACCCTAGAGCAAAGAAAGCAAGCATGTCTAGAATGAATTCTTAGGGTTTTTAGATCATTATTAAAAGAAAACAATTTTCCTTTAATGCTTGAAAATCATTAAGAGAAACAATTTCTCCAGAGATTTAATCTAACCCCAAAATTCATCCTCACATTCCTCAATTGATAAACAAATAGAAAACACCATATTAAATTCGGCTAGGCTAGGGATCTAATCCCTTCCATATTATTTTGATCTAATAACTATTAAAAGACCAAAATAAAAATCAACAAATTGCTAATTTTTTTAATATCACTTTATATTGATTCAAAATCAATAATAGGTGAATTCAAAATTTTCCATAAGTGCCAACTGCTTTAGGGATTATTTGATTTAACAATTAAATAAAATAATACCCTAAACAATAGTATTAAATGTCCATAAAATAATTGATATCTATCAATTAAAATTCACTTGAGATAAAACCCTGTATCTCAACCAATGACATTTATGTAATTATTTGATTAACTATTAATCAAATAAAAACTTATAAATACTATGTAGCCGAAAATTTTGAGCACATGTAATTGATCCAAATCAACTACAATAATTATGGTATTATTCCCATAAACTTTTTAGGGAACCATAAATGATATCATAATTAACATTTAATTAAATGATAGCCTGTGAACTCGAGTAGATAATTAAACAATTTAATTAAATCTCAGCTCGTGCACTCAAATCAAATAATTAAACTATTTAATTAATTGATAGCCCATTAAATGATTTAATAGCATCCCATGCTCTCAAATCAAATAATGAAATTTAGGAAAAATTTGAAAGCCTCTTGGAAAATTAATTTAGAAAACTCCTTTTTCCCGCTTTAGATTTTCGATTAAAGTTTTGACCCTCAAAACGATTGATTCTAGAAAAAAATTCACCACGAAAGTTGTAGATCTTTTCGACGGCTTCAAAACGATGTACTGACGGACCTAAATCAGACTTACGGTCATAAAGTTATGGCCGAAATACCGAAACTGTATCGATTCTTCTAATCAAATACAAATCCAAAAATCCATGAATCAATTTTAATCGAAATAAGCTTTAATCTCCATGTAACACCCCAAAATACCCCCTAGGAGTTTAGGGATAATTTAGGCGTGACACTTCGTACCTACCGAAACATCCTGTAGTAAACAAGATAAATAAAGTACTAAACAATGATAATCAGAGCGCGGAAGCTAAACATAATTTGCGGAAGCGAAAACTAAATTTTCTTTTCTTTATAATGATCCAAAATGTAGTATTCCAAGTTAACATAAATACAAAACTCGTCTAAGTCTAAGGTGGACAGGCCCACCTATCAAAATATCAAAATACATAAGACCCAACACTATCTCGCTCAATAGTCACCCCCGTGGGGCCAATGGTCTAAGTCTCTTGCCTCCGCCTGAGGCTCGACTACTAGATCCTCATACGGTTCTTCCTCCCCGTAGTCCTCCTCTATCCAAGGACCCTGATCACATATGTCAAGAGGGGCTCGCGCACCTGCCGACATGAAAGTACGGCTGAGCATGGAATACTCAGCGAGTACAAGCTACTAGCTAGCCATAACAATAATAACACACGTAATAGTAATACCATATAAAGCAGTAATAGAAGTATCACAACTAAACATTATTTGACATGGTACAATACAATCATTTAAAAGTGTGTGCATGAATGCAAAAACACCGATAAAACCCAAGCTTGAAAACCCATGTCATGTCCCGGTATGCCTCGTAGAAATCATGTATGCGTGCATGCATGAATGCATGATCATCATCTTGTAAACCTCCATCTCGTAACTTGTGAGCCAGAGGCTAGCACTCGAATCCTCCCTGGGCTACCAACCTCCTTGATATGCAATGCACTTGTGAGCCAGAGGCTAGCACCCGAATGTCCCTGGGCTACCAACCTCCTTGATATGCAATGCACTTGTGAGCCAGAGGCTAGCACCCGAATCCTCCCTGGGCTACCAACCTCCTTGATATGCAATGCTCTTGTGAGCCAGAGGCTAGCACCCGAATGTCTCTGGGCTACCAACCTCCTTGTTATGAAATGCATGGTTTTCTTGTGAGCCAGAGGTTAGTACCCGAATCCTCCCTAGGCTACCAACCTCCTTGACATGCAATATTTTCTTGTTGTTTGTTATATGCACATGCTCTTGAAATCTCGGTTCATGCTCTCATGCGTGCTCGTGTACGTGTCCATAGTGACAATCATGATAATGGGAATAACCAAGATATGACATTACAATTCAATTCATGATATGAACATAGGTAACATAAGTAGTTTGCATAACATTTGATCAATTTATCGTTTATAAGAACGCATGCATAAAACCCATTTCCATATTCTTCCTTTAGATCATTTATTCATATTTTAGGCATTTTGTCAAACACAGCACATGCAATGTTTCTTAATGATTCATCGTGTTCTTTTTAGCGCATACCTTCCATCCAAACATCAAGGTAAGTTCATTATTGGTAAAGTACCCATCCACCATTTCCATCACACACATCACACAACATACATCTCGGCATCCAATCGCCACATCAACACCCACACACATCCATACCCTTTTCTTATCTTATTTAGGTTCAGTGGAGATGATACATTTCATATGGGAGGCAAACATAATAGCATAAATCATATTTCATAAGGAAAACCTAGATTTATTGCTAGGGTAAGTTAGTAGGGTGTACAAACCTTAGATCAAGGCTTGATCCTTGGTAGAAACCTTGATTGAAGCTCCAACTTGAAAGAAGAACACCTTTGCTTGAAGGAGACATGAGTTGGGGAAGAAACCCCTTTCAAAAACGTGGTTGGGTTGCTTCCCTAGCCTGGAGAATGCTCTCCACGAGTGCTTGAGCCGTGATCTTGGAGAAAAACCGGACTTGAAGTGATCTAGGGTCTCAAAACCCCTTTGATTCTTCTCCAAAAGCAAAACCCTAGCTTAGGAAACCCTTTCTCCTCTCTTCTAATCCCCCAAATCCTCTAAGTGTTGAGAATGAGCCCTAAAGGCTCGGGTTAAACTCTTAAGGTAAGAGTAAACCGACCAAAAGACCATAATACCCTTACTGAAATTTTTGCAAAATATGAGTGCCGAACACGTTGAGCTGTGAATAGTGTCAAACACGTTGTGCTATGAATAGTGCCAAACACGTTGTGCTGTGAATAGTGCCGAACACGTTGTGCTGTGAATAGTGCCAAACACGTTGTGCTGTGAATAGTGCTGAACACGTTGTGCTGTGAATAGTTCTGAACACGTTGTGCTGTGAATAATGCCGAGCACGTTGTGCTGTGAATAGTGCTGAACATGTTGTGCTGTGAATAGTGCTGAACACGTTGTGCTGTGAATAATGCCGAGTACGTTGTGCTGTGAAGGGTGCTGAACCCGTTGTCACGTTGTGTTGAGCATAGTGCTGAGCTCGTTGTCCGTTGTGTTGTGCATAGTGTTGAGCTCGTTGTCCGTTGTGTTGTGCATAGTGCTGAGCTTGTTATCAGAGCTACGTCCTTAGTGCCTTCCGAGCTACGTCCTTAGTGCCTTCCGAGCTACGATTGCCTGCAGGTCCAAACTGTTTTGGCCATATCTTTTGACTCGTTCGTCCGATTTCGACGATTCAACTTGCGTTGGATCCGTCTTTCGAAAACAAACATTTCTGACGTTTTGGAATTTCCAATTTCTCCCTTATTTATTAATTAGACTTCAAAAACGGCCAATTAGCTACGAAGGTGCTATTCATTAAGGATGAAAAAGTCCGGGGTGCTACACTCCAAGAACACTTAAGCAAGGGTGTCTAACACCATGAGATTTATTAATTAACATTTAATAAATAAAAACGTCATCTATATATGCTAGCCAAAATATCAATCGGTATCTAAGTGGTATATATCAAAGGGAAAACTTGCCCGGGGATCACAAGAATAAATTAAACAATTTAATATAATATAAAAAGGATCTCTAAATCCTTAAAGGGCTTTAACGAAATTTATATCTCTATATACCTATCCCTAATAGAATTAAGAGAGGTTTTGAAATCATCCAAAACTGAAATTAGTATCACACTAATTTCTAAGGGCTTGATTACTCCCTCAATAACTAGAGGGGGGTCCCTTAAGCCTAATAATGATTATCCAATAATCAAGAATCTAGAAGATTGATTCATTAGGGTTACCAAAATTCATAGGGGCAATCTTGATATAAATCTTGATTAAACTCAATAAAATCAAAGAGAAGCATAGCCCTGGCTCTGATACCAATGAAAGTATGCCTCTTTTTAATTTAGAAACACAGTTCTTGGGGGGCGTACATCGAATCCCAAGATCTGACTAAGATTCTAATTGATTTTATTCAATGAAGGTTAGAATAACATTCACCTTTGCGACTTTGAAATTGTTAAGTCAAATCCACATAAGAATAGTACTCGCAAAACTTCACAAGTGTCAAGTCTCCTGTCGATTCACACGAACCTTCTTTTTCCTTTAAAGCTTTCTCTAATGGAAGCTAATGGCCCTTCCAAATTCAATGCTCTTTTATCTTTTCTTCTTTTCTTTGATCCAAGAACCTTTCTCGATCAAACGAGATCCAATCTTGATCTTCAAAGAACTTGTTCTTGATCATCAAGATCAAAAACCAAACAAAAATGAAGAAGGGGAAGGGTGACCGTACACCCTCAAAGGGGGAGAGGGTTGGGCGTGAACTTGAGGAGAGGGAGAGAAGAAAAAATTCTGGAGAATTATATATTATTTAAAGGGCTGGGCATCCAATCCTTTATATAAGTTCCCTCTTGATTGCTTGAATTGTAATCCAATTATAATTCATTAACCTTATCCTAATCCAATTAGGATTCCTCAATAGTTTCCTTTATTGATTATTCTTCTAATCCAATTAGGATTAATCTTAAAAGAAACTAACCTTATCCATCAGTAACTAATCTTATCCTTATCCAATAAAGAATCTTGAATTAGTAACTAACTAATGGAATCCCCTAACAATTAGGGAATCTTTAATTAGTTACTAACTCTAACTAACTAACTAACCTTATCCAATAAGGATATTAGTTATTAGAAACTAATTAAATAAATAATAACAATTATTATTTCCTCCATGAAGTGGGCGTCCCATCCTAGGTGGGTCCCACCCCACACGCCTAAAGGGTTTCCAAAACCCTCTTGGTCACTTGAATTATTCTTTTATAATAATTCCCAATGGGTCCTACCCATTTGGTTTTTCACATCTAATGTGATTCCACCTTTTAGAGCTTCACTATACCATATAGTGATTACTTAGAGAAATTAATTAATTTAATTAATAATTAAATTAAATACTTTAAAAAGGTCCTTGTGTGTGGGATCTAAAAGGATCTCCTATTTCCGGTTGTGGGACCAAGTACTCAACCTTTTGGTTAAAGCATTGTTACTAGGAAACACCTTTCCTATACTCCATTAAGATTATAGAATTTTATCTATATCCCTGGACTTCCACCAATCACAATTAATATCCATTAGCATAATGTGATTAACCTCCAGAAATTAGAGAATTGCTTGTAAGTACCATCTCACAATATATTTACAAATAAATCCTTCCACATTCCGATATCACTTGTAAGCTTCCGGGATTGGAACAATTCCACTGTCTTAGTCCCTAGCTTATGAATAGAACTCTTTCTCATGATTACTTTTCATTGAACTGAACCTCCAAAACACTTTTGAAGAAACATTAGAAAAGAACTGACATATATATTTATATATACTTTTCCATATTGAAAATATCAACTTCGATAAAGACAATTTTACCGAAAAACATCAGTACTGGATTTAACAGTTCAGTTCAACAAGTATCACCTTGATATCATTATCTCCAATTAAGGAGTTGTGAATTCTTTATTGAGTGTTTACACACTTCTCCAAACATAGTGTACATGACCCAACGTACCCGAAGTTAGTCCTGTGTATTGGACATTGCCGATTGGCACATCAAAGCCATATAGATAGATGTCTGAGAAGATGTTAACCTCTCAGGTCTAAGGACAATTTGTCAAATGGATAACCCTAATACAATCTGACAGTGTATTCCATAGGGTATCCACTAGTGATGTAACGCCCCGAAATACCCCCTAGGAGTTTAGGGATATTTTAGGTGTCACACTACGTACCTATCAAACCATCCTATAATGCACAAGATAAAATATAGTACTAACAACGATAATCAGAGCGCGGAAGCTAACATATATGCGGAAGCGTAAACAAATTTTCATTTCTTCTAATGATCCAAAATAGTATTCCAAGTTAACATAAATACAAGACATGTCTAAGTCTAAAGTGGACAGGCCCACCTGTCAAAATATCAGAATATACACAAGACCCTCTCATACTCTCCCTTCAACAGTAGTCGAGGTATGGCCACACATCGAGGTCTCGGTCCACTTGAGACTGTAATGGAATAGCCGGCTCTCTCTCCTCTATATACTCTTCCTCAACCCAAGGCTCCGGGTCGAGGGCTCCCTCAGTACCTGCCGACATGAAAGTACAGCTGAGCATGGAATACTCAGCAAGTACAAGCTACTAGCAGACCATAACAATAATAAAAACACACAATAGTAATATCATACAAGCAGTAATAGAAACATCACAAAAGAAACAGTATAAAGCATGATACAATACAAGCATCCTGACGTGCGTACATGAATGCGAAAACGCCAATAAAACTCATGCTTGAAAACCCATGTCATGTTCCGGTATGCCTCGTAGAAATCATGTATGCGTGCATGCATGAATGCATGATCATCATCTTGTAAACTTTCATCTTGTAACTTGTGAGCCAGAGGCTAGCACTCGAATCTCCCTGGGCTGCCAACCTCCTTGATATGCAATGCACTTGTGAGCCAGAGGCTAGCACCCGAATCTCCCTGGGCTGCCAACCTCCTTGATATGCAATGCACTTGTGAGCCAGAGGTTAGTACCCGAATGTCCCTGGGCTACCAACCTCCTTGATATGCAATGTTTGGTTTTCTTGTGAGCCAGAGGCTAGTACCCGAATGTCCCTGGGCTACCAACCTCCTTGACAATAGGTGATTTTTATTACTTGTTTAGTTTTCTTGTGAGCCAGAGGTTAGCACCCGAATCTCCTTGGGCTACCAACCTCCTTGACAATAGGTGATTTAGGGGTTATCTTGTGAGCCAGAGGCTAGTACCCGAATTCTCCCTGGGCTACCAACCTCCTTGACATGCAATATTTTCTTATTGTTTATTATATGCACATGCTCTTGAAATCTCGGTTCATGCTATCATGCGTGCTCATGTGCGTGCCAATAATAACAATCGTGGGAATGCGCTTAACAAAAGAGATATGGCATTACAATTCAATTCATAATATTAGCATAGGTAACTTAAGTAATTCACATGACATTGGATCAATTCATCGTCTATAAGAACACATGCATAAAACCTATTTCCATTTTCTTCATCTAAGTCGTTTATTCATAGTTTAGGCATTTTGTCAAACACAACACATGCAATGTTTCTTAATAATTCATCTTGTTCTTTTTAGCGCATCTTTTCCATCCAAACATCGAGGTAAGTTCATTATTGGTAAAATACCCATCCACCATTTCCATCACACACATCACACAACATACATCTCGGCATCCAATCGCCACATCCAACATTCCATCCACACATCCACACCTTTTCCATTATCTTGTTTATATTTAATGGGGGATAACACTTTTCATAAGGAGGAAAACATAATATAAGGAATCACATTTTTTATATAGAAAACCTAGATTTTTGCTAGGGTAAGTTAGTAGGGTGTACTAACCTTAGATCAAGGCTTGATCCTTGGTAGAAACCTTGATTGAAGCTCCAACTTGAAAGAAGAACACCTTTGCTTGAAGGAGACTTGAGTTGGGGAAGAAACCCCTTTCAAAAACGTGCTTGGGTTGCTGCCCTAGCTTGGAGAATGGTTCACACACGAGCTTGAGCCTCGATTTTGAAGCAACTCGAGTTGGGGTGAGCTATGGTTCTTAAACCCCCTTTGATTTCCTTCTCAAAACCAAACCCTAGGTTAGAGCTTTCTCCTCTTCTCTCTCTATCTCTCAAAATCCCTCAAATGTTGTAAGTGAGGCCTCAAAGGGTCGAGCAAACCCTTATGGGTAAGGGTTAACACCCAAAAGATGAAAACGCCCTTACTGAAATTTTTGCAAAAACGCGAGGACCGAGCGATCGGTGTTAATGACCGATCGATCGGTTGCCTACCGAGCGATCGGTGTTCTTGACCGAGCGACAGGTCAAAAACATGCTCTCTGGAAAATTTCCCCATACAAAATTTTCCACCAGTCGATAGATACCGATGGATCGGTTTTAGACCGATCGATCGCTCTGTGGACCGAGCGATCGGTGCTCTGCTGGTCCCGACTGTTTTGACCATATCTTTTGATTCGTTCGTCCGATTTTGACGATTCAACTTGCGTTGGATCCGTCTTTCGAAAACGAACATTTCTGACATTTCAGAATTTCTAATTTCTCCCTTATTTATTAATTAGACTACAAAAACGGCCAATTAGCTACGAAGGTGCTATTCATTAAGGATGAAAAAGTCCGGGGTGCTACAAGTGACCCCGTTCAGTATTATGCACTTGCTACATATACTCACATGTTAGTTAAGAGTTATCATTCTCTGTGAATGAGATTCATCACACTATCTCATAGAACTACACATGTGCAACATGATGAAGTACGGCGCCCAACCAGTACTCTAGAGGCTTCGAACAATATTAGGTTTACAAGGAACCGGAAAATCATATCTCCTCGCAACCTTTGCATGATTTTCCTACAATGTTACCTATGGAACTTTATGTCTTCATCATATGAGATAGTAATTAATATAAATACCCTTTATAGTTGGTTGTGTGAATATGACGCTTATCTAATCAACATAGAAAAGTCTCTTATTGGCTTTTGAGGGCATATATGTCCAACACATATAAGGGTAAAAATAGGTAAAAACATGCATAAATACAGCTGGGAACACCAAGGGTCCTGATCAAATCAAGACCTTTGTCTTGATTAATCTATCCAACCCCAACCTCCACTTCGGGTCCAATGCAAAAGTCATGTCAGAGATCCTAAATCGTTGAGTTACCTAGGCAACAGTATTGATCAGTTTAATTCCAGAGATCCTTAATCTGATCAAGGCGATCTCCTTCACAAAGAGGAAAATGGATCTACCACCTCGCTGACAGAATATTATGTGAATAGAAAGACTTTTATTCAGGAAAAAGAAGAAGTAGAAAGGTAACTAGCCAACCCTAATCTGCTTCCTATAAAAGCAAAGGCAGGAAGTAGAGAAAAGGATCCACATTCTTTCGCACTCAAGCACATTGAGTCTTCATTACTCTGAAAACCCTAAAACTATTGCTTCTTTCTCTTCTTTCTATATCCCTTTACCGTTCTGTTAATGACCTGATCGTCGGAGTGTATTCGCAGGTCTTCCTGCCTACTTATTCCGGAGGATCAGAGTTGCAGTAGTTGTTCGAAGGATTACATGTGATTCTAGGATCAGCACTGCAGGTATTTCCCCCATAGTCCAAAAAAGCTTAATTTTCAAATAAGCTCTATATATTTACTTTAGAGTTACCAAACGCCCTCTTAGTTCGGTCATTGAAAGCGTCATGAAAAAGAACAAGTCGTTTGTAATATTTTGGGGCATATTGGCTTGAGTTCCCTGGACCAACTGGCCATAATTCATCTTTAAATATTATTAATTCATTTATATGTTATTATTTTCTCTTTTTAAATGGGTGAAGCGGTCGAGTTAGGGTTAAGGGATTCCTAATAGGATTGGTTTTGGATTTTCTTTATCAATCCGGGACATGGTAGGTCAGATTTGAGATACATGTACATTTTGGTCGCCATTCATCTAACACGAAGCCACCCCTAATCCTAGTCAAATGAAAGTGATTAGCCTTAATTTAGAGTTAAGAAAAGGTTATCAGAAGTGTAGTTGCATGCAAACGCCTCTTATATATTGCATAACCATGCATTTGGGTTTTACTACAATAATTTTCTATTCTTCATCATTGCCTTTATCCATGGAAATTAGTGTGTTGTTTGTCTACTTTTTAAGTATGTTGTTGCTGCCCTCCATTTTCGTGCCCCAAAATACCCCCTAGGAGTTAAGGGATACTTTAGGTGTGACTATACTTAACCTGGCAAACCATCCTGTAATGAACAAGGTAATAACATAATACAATTGGGACATAAGACAGAGTGCGGAAGCTAAAATAGTGCGGAAGCGTGAACCAACTTTTTTCCTTTTCCTATAACCTATATTCCAAGTTCATATACAAAACATAAACTATAAAGGTGGACAAGCCCACCATCAAAATACAAAAGATAAAAGTCTCTCTCTCTCTATCTTCATAACATCCTACTTACAGTAGTCTAGATATGGTCACACATCTAGATCTCTATCCTCCTAAGGCTGTAGTGGAATAGGCATCTCCTCCTCGACGTACTCTTCCTCAACCCAAGTCTTAGGGTTGAAGGTATCTACCGAACCTGCCGACATAAAATGTACGACTTCTTATGGAATATTCAGCGAGTACAAGCTACTAGCTCTGCAATAGTAATAAATAACACAATTTATAATATCAAATTTAAAGCAATTGTAGAACCCCAGAACTTTTGCCCATGTATTAGAACCCGTGCCAAGGCTTTAGGCCTTTGTAATCTTTCATTTCTATGAAATGAGAGATTTTAAAGAACCTTAAATGTTAAGAAGTGGGATTCCTAAGTCGGATATATTAAAAATCCGGTTTACTGAACTCCAATTGCGGATCAGTTAACTTTATGGGCAATTTGGTCAATAAATATAAAGGAAATTGAAAATTCTAAAATGGAAAAAATGTTCCTTTTCGAATAATGAGTCCAACGCAAGTTGAATCGTCAAAATCCGACGAACGAGTCAAAAGTTACGACTGAAACACGAAAGAAGGAAAATCTGAAAATTTTCTACAAGTTACGAACGATCGTACAGTCCCTACGAACGATCGTAGGTGAGCTGATCGATCGTAGAAACTTACGATCGATCATAGAATCTGAGGAATGGACAAATATCTCTATAACAGTTACGATCGATCATAGGAAACTACGAGCAATCGTAGCATATTTACGATCGATCGTAGACATGTTACGATCAATCGTAGATCGCGAACCCAGAATTTTTATTCGGGATTTTTAGGGTTTCTCCTCCTTGTCTATATATAGGGGATGGTATTTGGGGGTTTTGGTTTATCCTAAACCTAAAGAGAGCCTAAGAGAGATTGAGAGAAGAAGAGGGTTTCCAAGAGGAGTTTTCATCTTTGATGCGAGATTAAGCAAGTGGGTGACCTAGATCACTCCCAAAGGCTTGGATTCTTCAAATCCAAGGCAAGGTTCATGAGAAATGCCTCCTCCAAGCTCGGTAATGCCTCTGCCCACGTTTTGGAGGTTTCTCCCTCATCCTATTGAAGGTCGGTACCTTAAACTATCCTCCTTGTCATAGTTTCTTTCCTTTATTGCTATGCTTCTCTATTTTTCTTGCTTTCCCCTAAATGTTTCACATGATATACGATGGAATGAGAGAATGAAATGCCATATGAATGTTGTGTTATGATGAAACAAATGTGAAGGGTATTTCACCAAATAATGAACACACAATGGATGATGGATGGATTGGATGACTCATTAATCAAGAAAAGCATGAATTAAAGCATGAAGGATTCTAGGGTGTTACTCGCTTTCTAGAATTGCATGCTTGTAGATTTAATTGCCTTATTATTAAATCTTGCCTTGAATGATTTTGTGCCTACTATGTGTATTAAATTTCGTAAGTTAATTGTACACGAAACCACAAGCATGGCATGCACAATATGGTCTACCGATGCTTTACATGACAAGGGTTTTTATTCTCGATTCACGGACACCATGACAAGGCCAAACGTAAGGGTTGGTAAATAGAGGTAGGGCATATCTTAACATATGTTTTGCCTCGCGTTTTGACAAGAACAAGAACACGTCAAGCAAGATCCCAAGCATACATGTTTACTTTCGATGCATTTTCGTTAAAGAGAGGTTTCCCCTCCCTCACAAGTTGTATATCATTTAGGATGAGGGGGTTCTAAGCCACCCTCCCTCACAAGTAGCATGAACATGTTTATTTTCTAGTCAAGCAAGCAAACATGAGCATTTAAACTTCATGGCATGACATGCATGACACGACATGACACGCATGACAAGACAAGCACAACTCGACAAGACCAACAAGATAGAACATGACAAGACAAGTTTTTCAAGCATGAAAGGAGTATTCAAGTCAAGTCAAGTACACAACGTTTTCAAGGGTTTTTCCGACTTTGATATGATGCAAGCATGAACTATAAACTATTTACTTTCCTATCAATTATATGAACTACTTCCTCCTTTATTTCCATTATTATATTGCTATGACTGTTGGTTAGTATTTGGTACCTGCTGAGTATTCCATGCTCAGCCGTACGTTTATGTCGGCAGGTGTTAGTGAAGTGTCCGCTCCTTTTGACATATGTGGGTGAGAATGAGAGATCTATGTACTCATGTATTTGGCGGGTATATCCGCACCTTTGTTTTGTTTACATTTTTTTATAAACTTGGACCATGTATATGCATAGAGGGTTTTATTAGACTTCCGTTGTGCCATGATTAGTTTATGTTTCCGCTATTGTGTCCTCTATCGTACATGCTCCATGTATTTTGCAGGTTGATCGTCAAGCATGTCAAGTGGGTCATGACAAGTCGTCCAAGATTCACTCTAACTCCTAGGGTGGGTTTTGGGGTGCGACAGCAACACTATGGTCGTGACATGCATGGAACAATGTAAAAACTCCGATAAAACTCATACTTCAAATTCATGGCTTGTTCTTGAAAATAGTTTTTCATGATTTTCAAAACTTGTTTGTCGTGTTAAAACTTGTTCTTGTCTTGTTCTTGTTTCGTGGGAATCACACATGTCTTGTTTTGTTCTTGTTTAGAATCACTTGTCATTCTTGTCATGTTATTCCTTGACTTGCCTTGTCATGCTTATCTTGTGGGCCAGATGTTAGTGCCCTTGTACCGACTTGTGAGCCAGATACGTAAGTATCCTTCAGCGAAACAGAAAAGGTGCACTAACATCCTTAACCGGCCCTCTGTCTAGCATTATCAACTTGTCTTGTTTTCTTATGAGCCAAGTATGACATATCTTGCGATATGCCCTACCCTTGACCGGCCCGATGTCCGGCTTTATCAACTTGCTTGTTTTCTTGTGAGCCTGGTATGACATATCTTGCGATATGCCCTACCTTTGACTGGCTCAGTGTCCGACTTTATCATTCGTATCGTAAATCACATGTCTTATTCTTATTGTGTCTTACATGTATACTTATACTTTGAAAAGCTCGGTTCATGCATGCATGCGTGCTTGTGTGTGGCAATTAGTGGCAATCATACTAACATGAGTGATTGAAGGGGTAACACATCACGTTTCAGTCCTACTTATAATCATGTCAGAATGTGAGCAATATGGAAGCATTTGATCGAGGTTACCATTTAGGAAGAATTACAAAATTCATGCTTTCATAATCTTCTTTAAAATCGTTAAATTCTCATTCATGCATTTCATCGAACGCATCATGTCTAACCTTTCTTTAAGTTTCTTAATGCATATTTTCATCATTTACATTTCATCAACCATCACATGCGTATTCATTATGTGTACATTGCCCTTCCTGCTGGACATGATGTCCAGAAAAGTCATTTAGATTGTTGGAACCTTATTAATTTGATTAATAAATGCTTCTTCTTAATCCATTGTGTATTCATTATGGGTAATTGACCATGATCATGAGATGATCTATACGATATGAGATATCGATATAGGATATATTGTAGGAAAGTTATGTGATTAGATTATCACAGGTAGATATAACTTTCCGCTTCCTTATACCTTATATAGTCGCAGCTGTGGGTGAAGCTGGGCACTTCACTTATATGGCTGCCAGAATGCTAAGATGTTCTCAATAGTTGGGATATAGTTCTATCTCGAACTATTGTAGTGGAGACTACACATCAGCATATGGGTGCTTAAATGTACACTGACTGATTGCATTCAATGAGAGACCCCTTTCATAAACATACTATCAGATAGTTGGTCTCTCATTCACATTGAACGGTTTCGATGATCCTTAGATCTGATGAGTTCATCTATAACTGGGCAGTGATCTGACTGTTTTGATTTCACCAACATATTTTCTAACTTAAGGAATACAATAAAGTGATAGTTGGATAGTCAGAAAGTTGTTCGAGTCATGATGAATTTCAAGCAAGAAATCCATGCTCATTAATTTGAGAGATTATCCAAGTTCCGGGTAAGACAGTTGATTAAGTTCAAATCCTGCGCAGGTGATTTTGAAAACAAAATAAGTTTTGAAATATACTTTTATTAAAAGGTATTATACTTATAAAATGATTTTTTTAAAAAAATTTTCATGAGAAATTTTTTCTCATGGCTTAATCATAAGTCTTGGAAACCTGGATGATTTGCAATGGACTATGGGTTAGATAGTATGTCAATCTCGAAGGCACATTAGGGATAATGTATTAATCAAATTTAAAATTTCATGTGGCGGGATCCGTAATGGTTAATATTCATACACTGGGATTCAATTGCAACATGAATATCTCACGTCACTTGCAATTCCGATGTAATTCCCGTTTAGGGTCAATGGAATAACATTGGATAAGCCAGGGTAAGAATTTCTCAAAGCAATCTATGGAGGTGCTCACCTAAGAAATACAAGCTCAATAATTAATTAAAAGTTAATCAATTATTTTAAGTGATTAAAAGTTAATCATTTAATTAAATAGATTAATAGTTAATCTATGGTTTAAATTAATTGTTACTTTAAACTAAGGGATTATTTTAGTAATTATTTGATTAACATAATTAAAGGGAAAATGGGTTTGACCCATATCCATAAACCCATTAAACTGGACCTTTAATATAGGCCAAAGCCCATGGGTTTAAACCCCAGTGTGGGGCGCCCACTTGAGGAATCCTAATTGGATTAGGATTTGTTTAATTGAATAATTATTGAAATATAATTCCTTTTATTATGGAATTAAAATCCAAGTGTTGGATTGCAATTAGGATTAAGATGTTATTGTAATTAGATTACAATAAGGAGTTTTAACTCCTCAAATCCCACGCCCCATAGAAGCTCACGTCCCCCCTTGTAGATTCCTAGTTTGACTAAGTTGCCTACTTTGGTGTAGGATGTTGACTTATCCCTTTTAATTAAGGAATCCTCTTATAATAGGGACTCTTTAATTAATAGGATTACTATAACTAAAGTAGTTATAGATTAAGTAGGAGTTTATTTAATTAATAATAAGAGTTATTGTTAATTAATAAATCCTACTAAGTAAGATCAAGTTGGAGTAGGATTAGGATAAGATCTTAGTCTATAAATACCCCAACACTCTAGACCATTAAGTAGAATTCTCCAGAATTTTTTTCTCTCCTCTCCTCTCTCTCTCCAAACCGTGAGCCCTAGGGGAGACCCCTAAGGATTTTCGTAAGCTATATTGGTGGTTCTAGTTGGGTTTTGCAAATCTAGGGTTTTGAACCTTAATATTATTGTTGATAGAAGGTCTACACCATTGATCCATCTTCTTCCTCTTGCTTCTATAATTCCAAAAGAGATTCTAAAGCTTCGTGGGGATAGCGAAGAACAAGGATCGAGTTTCTAGTAATTTTTCGTAGAAATCTCTACAAAGAGTTCTGACGGTTCGAGTGGATTAAGCTTCACCGGTGATAAACATTCACCGAGGTGATATGACTAAAACTCTTAGATAATTTTGATGCTTTTTATGGTATTAAGATCTAGGGGATCCAGTTTCCGCATAAATTTTTATCTGGATCCCCCTTCACTTCCACCATTTCCATCACACACATTCATCACACCTACACGGTATCCAATCACCTCAACCACCATCCATCCATACATCCACAACCACTATTATATCTTGTTTATTTTGGAAAATTAATGCATTTCAAGAAAATGAAGTATCTAAGATCAATTCATAAGCATTCTTTAAAGGAAACCTAGGTTATTACCAAGTTAGTAAGGGGGGTGTACTCACCTTGAAGATCGATGCTTGATCTTGAAGAAAAATCCTCGATTTGGGGTCCCCAAGCTTGAGGAAGAACACCAACTCAACAGATGGAGGAACCCTTGCTTGATGGGAAGATCTACCTAGACTTGAGCTCCTCTTGATCTTGGATGCAATCCTCTTTGGAGATTTTCTCCAAATCTCCCTTCTCATTTCTCTCCCTCTTAGGTTTAGGTTAAATCCCAAAACCCCCAATGTGATCCCTATTTATAGGCAAATGGTTTAAAACCCCCAAATTCAGTATCTACACCTGCGTGCGATCGATTGCACACCAACTGCGATCGATCACTGATCCCAATGCGATCAATCGCACCTAGGGACAATCTATTGCACTTGAACCCACATGTTTTTGTCTGATTTTTCCCTATATGCGATCAATCTCACACCATTTGCGATCGATCGCAGATCCCTGTGAGATCTATCGCACCTGGAGTGACCTATCACATATGGACCAGAATGTTTTCTCATTTTCTCTTTTGCATGCGATTGCTCTCACCTTGCCTGCGATCGATCGCACATCCCATTTTCTGAGTCATTTGGCCATGAAAACACTATTCATTAGACATAAAGAGTTTAGGGGTGCTACATCCATCATGGCCAAAAACCTCACTGACCAGTCAGCTTTGCTTGCCTTCAAATCCCATATCACTTTGGAACCCGAGAATGTTTTGGCTGGCAATTGGAACACTGAGGCCTCCTTCTATGATTGGATTGGGGTCTCCTGCAGTCGTCGCAGGCAAAGAGTCACCTCCCTCAATCTTTCCTTCATGAATCTCCAAGGCACCATCTCTCCCCACTTTGCCAACCTTTCCTTCCTTATGCTTCTAGACCTTCATAACATCAGTTTCCATGGCCAAATTCCAGAGACAGTAGGCTGTTTGCGCTGCTTAAGAACGATCAATTTGCTATACAACCAATTGGAAGGAATCATTCAATTAAGCTTAGCGCAATGCCGAAAGCTTCAACTTGTAATGATGCAGAACAATCATCTACAGGGAAATATTCCAGTGGAGATGGGCAATCTTCTTGACTTGCATATACTTGATGTAGGCAACAACGACCTAAGAGGTAACATTCCATCTACCATATTCAACATCTCCACTCTCCGATATATCACCCTCTTAGACAATAGCCTCTCCAACAGTCTCCCAATGGATATGTTCCTGAACCTTCCAAGACTTGAATATCTATTTATTAGCATCAATCAGTTGAGTGGTCAGATTCCAACCAATTTATGCCAATGCAAAAGCCTTCGACAAATCAATCTCTGGCAGAATAGTTTCACAGGGAGCATACCAAAAGACATTGAGTGCTTATCTAAGCTTGAATTTCTAAATCTTAGTGATAACCAGCTAATAGATATTGTCCCGCCTTCATTGGGTAACCTTTCAAGGTTAGCGTACCTTGATTTTAGAGATAATAACCTGTGGGGACAAATTCCTCTGCAGTTGGCACAACCTTCAAACCTACATTTTTAGATATTGCTTTGAATAATCTTTCTGGCGATATACCTAAAGTAATATTCAACATTTCCTCAGTGAAACGCATTTATCTCATAGAAAACGCCTGTCGGGCCATGTTCCAGATCTCACTGGCCTTTGGCATCCCAATCATGAAAGACTATTCCTAAATGACAATCAACTGAGTGGAAAAATTCCAGATTCCATCTCAAATGCTTTAAAGCTCACTATTTTGGAGCTATCAAGTAACTCCTTCAGTCGATCAGTTCCCACGAGTTTGGGCAATCTACGACTTCATCGAACACTCAATCTAGCACGCAATAAACTGACCAACAAGCCGGACACAATGGAGCTCCAATTCCTAACTTCGTTGACACAGTGCAGAGCATTGGAAAATTTGGTTATAGAATCTAATCCGCTTAAGGAAAGTATGCCCCTTTTTAATTTTAGAAAAACATTTCTTAGGTGGCATACATCGAATCCCAAGATCTAACTAAGATTCTAGTTGATTTTATTCAAAGAAGGATGAATTAACAATCACCTTTGTGACTTTGATATTGTTAAGTCAAATCCACGATAGAACAATACCCACAAAACTTCACAAGCGTCAAGTCTCATTCCCGATTCACACGAACCTTCTTTTTCTTGTAAAGCTTTCTTTAATGGAAGCTAATGGCCCTTCCAAATCCAGCTCTAGAATTTTTGGTTCTTTTCTTGAACTCAAGATCCTTTCTTGATGAAAAGATGGGTTCTTCTTTTGCTCAAGATCCAATCTAGAAAAAAAAGTAGAAAAAGAAGCTTGACTGTACACCTCAAAAAGGAGAGAGAGAGAGAGAGAGGGGCGTGAGCTTGAGGAGAGGAGAGAGAAAAATCGTTGGAGATTAGTTGTTCTCCCAAGGGTGGGCGTCCATCTATATATAGAAAACCCTCTTGGATTGCTTTGCTTGCAATCCAAGACACCTCATCGTTATCATAATCCAATTAGGATACCTCAAAGATTCCTTTCTTGATTACTCCTAATTAATTAGGATTAATCTTTAAAAGAAACTAATCTTATCCATTAGTAACTAACTAATCTTATCCTTACCTAATAAGAAATCTTTAATTAGAAACAAACTAATGGAATCCCTTTTAAATAGGGAATCTTTAATTAGTAACTAACTAATCTTATCCTTATCTAATAAGGAATCATTAATTAGTAACAAACTAATTAAAAGACAAGGCTCCACATGAAGTGAGCATCCCACCCTATGTAGAGCCCCGGAACTTTTTGCTCATGTCTTGGAATGTGTGCCAAGGCATGATACCTTGTAATGCCCAATTTCATGAAATGAAAATTTGAAAACTTAGAGTATTGTCTCAAGGATGCTATGATTAATTAAATCAATTATCTAATAATGAACTATAGCCTTGCAAGCATCCTAGGCAAGTTTAGGAGATGTTAGAATAGAAGTAGAATGGGTCCAAGTAGTGGAAGTGGGTGAAAAATGGTCTCTGTGTCAAAACCTGCACACCACCGATCGCTCGGTCCATGGAGCGATCGATCGGTCCAAAACCGATCGATCGGAGGCTATCGACTGGTGGAAAATTTTGTATGGGGAAATTTTCCAGAGAGCTGATTTTTGATCGAGAGCTCGGTCAATACACCAATCGCTCGGTAGGCAACCGATCGATCGGTCATAAACACCGATCGCTCGGTCTTCGTGTTTTTGCAGAAATTTCATTAAGGGTGTTTTCGTCTTTTGGGCGTTTCACTCTTTACTCTTAAGGGTTGCCCGAGCCTTTAGGGCTCATTTACAACACTTAGAGACATTTGAGAGTTAGAGAAAGAGGAGAGGGCGATTTCTAACCTAGGGTTTCCGTTTGGGGAAGATATCAAAAGGGATGAAGACTTAGATCAACCTCAAGCCCATTTTCTTCAAGATTCAAGCTCAAGAACTCGTGGAGCTCGTGTTCCAAGCTAGGGCAGTGCCTCACGAGCGTTTTTGGAGGAGTTTTCTTCCTCATTGATCAAGGTCGGTACTTCTTGCTACCCTCTTAGTCATAGTTCCTCTTTTCCTCCATGTTTCTTTGTTTTCCTTCGTCTATACTTGTGCTATGAGTTGGGATGTGTGGATGATGTGAATGGAGATGGAATGGGCAATTGGATGCCAATGGTTGTGTTGTGATAATTGAAATGGGGAGGACATTGTATCCATAATGAACAAACATGTATGATGGAATTATAACCCACCTAGAAAAGCATGTTGTAGGGTTAACAAATAATGAACATACCATGTTTGATGGAATGCCAAGATGAATAAAATGAATAATAAATTAAGAAAATGCATGCTTAAAGTTTATGGAAATTGTTTGGGTTATGATAGTGTCTTTTCGCGCTTTTCCTAAATTGTTTAATTTGTTACTTGTTTAAATGATGATGTGTAATGTATTGTGAAATCCCCAAACATGTCATATTTAAATTCAATTGCAAGTATGCACACGACTTCCATGAGCACGGCATGCATGACATGATTTATCGTATTTTCAAGAACATGATTAGAGGTGGGACATATTCTACGATATGTTATACCACGCTTTTCACAAGAAAACAAGAACAAACATTCCACAAGGGGTCTCCCCTCACTCACAAGTGCATAGCATAAAGAAGGGCCTCCCTTCCCTCGCAAGTATATAAATATCATGAAGAAGGGTCTCCCTTCCCTCTCAAGTGCATTGCATAAAGAAGGGTCTCTCTTCTCTCTCAAGGCATCTCACAAGCGCATCTCACAAGTACATCTTACAAGTGTATCTCACAAGTTACATGATCACAAGCAAGCACGCATGACATGCATGACATGACACGATCTACAAGAATCAAGCAAGATAGACAAGACGAGTTTTCAAGCACGAAATGGTACTTTAAGTCAAGTCAAGTGCACGGTGTTTTCAAGGGTTTTATCGGCTTTTATGAATGCAAGCATGATTATATACTGTTTTACTTTATTGTTATGATATGAATTATTCCTGCTTTATATGTGTGAATTTTTTCCTGCTCTATGTATCGCTATCTGTATGCTATGACTGTTGGTTAGTATTTGGTACACGCTGAGTATTCCATGCTCAGCCGTACGTTTATATCGGCAGGTTCTAAGGGAGCTGCTACTTCATTCAATGTCTGTGCTCCGAGCCCTTGGGTGGAGGAGGAGTACATCGAGGAACCTCCAGTAGAGGGTTACCATTAGGTGGGTGTAGATTCTGAGTGATATAGCTGTGGGTGAGTTGAGAGAGATATGTCCATGTATTTTGGCGAGCATGTCCGCATTTCTTTTGTGTATATTTTGTATAACATGGATCATGTGCGTATATATACATAGAGGTTTGTTAGTCTTCCGCTGTGCTATGTTAGACTATGTTTCCGCTGTTTATATCCTCTATTGTATATGCTCTGTGGGTTTTTGTAGGATGGTTTGTCAAGCAAGTCATATAAGTCATGATTAGTCGTCCAAAGTTCACTCTAACTCCTAGGGTGGGTTTTAGGTCGCGACACCCTAGGTGGGTCCCACTTCCACACGCCCCTTTTGGGTTCTAAGCCCTAGTTGGTCATGTAAGACATTATGCCCTGAAAATTCATTTAGATTGTAAGATTCTTTTTGATTAAATTAATAAAGACATCTTCTTTATCTATTGTGAATTCATTATCAGTAATTGACCATGATCATGAGATGATCTATACGATATGAGATATCGATCAAGGTCCCTAGGATATATTGTAGGAAAGCTATGTGATAGGTATTGGACTATCACAGGAAGATATAGCTTTCCAGTTCCTTATACCTTATAGAGTCACAGCTATGGGTGAAGCTGGGCACTTCACTTATATGGTTGCCACAATGCTAAGATGTTCTCAATGGTTGAGATGTAGTTTTATCTCGAACTATTATAGTGGAGACTACACATCAGCATATAGGTGCTTAAATATACACTGACTGATTGCATGCAATGAGAGACCTCTTGTATAAACATACTATCAGATAGTAGGTCTCTCATTCACATAATAGTTTTGATGATCCTTAGATCTGATGAGTTCATTTATAACTAAGCAGTAATCTGACTGTTTTGATTGCACCAAAGTACTCTCTACCTAAGGGACTATGATACGGTGAGAGTTGGATAATCTGAAAGCTGTTCGAATCATGATGAATTTCAAACAAGAAATTCATGCTCATTAAATTGAGAGATTATCAAAGTTCTGAATAAGACAATCAATTAAGCTTAAATCCTGCGCAGGTGATTTTGAAATCAAATAAGTTTGAAATATATTTTTAATAAAATATATTATACTTAATAAAAGTTTTTCTCGAAATGTTTTACATCAGAAATGGTTTCTCATGGCTTAATCAAATGTCTTGGAAACCCGGATGATATACAATGGGCTATGAGTTAGATAATATATTAATCTTAAAGGCCCATTAGGGATAATGTTATTGGAAAGATCAATCAAATTGAAAAGTTCATGTGGCAGGATCCTTTATTGGTTTATATTCTTACACTGGGATTCAATTGCAACATGGATATCTCACGTCACTTGCAATTCCGATGTCATTCTTATTGAAGGGTCAATGGGATAACATCAGGTAAGACAGGGTTAGAATGTCCCAGAGCAATCTATGGAGATGCTCATAAAAAAGAAATACAAACTCAAATAATAGATTAAATGTTAATCTATATTTAAAGGATTAAATGATAATCTTTAATAAATATATTATATATTAATCTATGGTTTAGATTAAATGTTAATATAAATTAAAGGATAATAATAATAAGAATTATTTAACTAAGGAGATATGGGTTTGACCCATATCCATAAAAGCCCTTTAAAAAGGACCTTATTGGTGGGCCCAAGCCCATGGGATAGACTCCCTAAGGTGGGCGCCCACTTCAAGAATCCCTAGATTATAGGGAGTTGGTTAGTAGATTATTATAAATTAATTAGTCCTTATCTAATGGGATTAGATTCCTTGCTTGAAAAACAAGAAAAAAAGAGATAAGGATTATCCTTATCATGACTTGATGATCAAGTCTCCCTCTCTCTCATGCCCACTCTAGCTCACGCCCACCCTTTGGGGGTTTCTAATTTGATTAGAATCCCTAGATTCTAGGGATTTTGTTACATCCCAATAATTAAGGAATTCTTTTATGCAAAAGAATCCTAAATTAGATAGTTTGTTATAACTAATTAGTTATGGATAAATATAGAGTTTAATTAATGATAAGAGTTATCATTATTTAGTAACTCTTAGAGATAACTATCATTATTGGATAATGATTAGGATTTGGTCTAGATTTGGAAAAGATCCACATCTATATATACCCAATACCCCAAACCGTGGGACACAAGAGATTCATTATTGTTTTTCTCCTCAAAACCGTGAGCTAGAGAAGAGAGAAATCCTCTCCAATTTTCGTGAGCTTCAAGAGACCTCAAGGGATTTTTTCGAAGGCTAGGGTTTTGAACCCTAAGGGATTTTGACATCTAGGATTTTGAACCCTAAGGTTTTGTGAAATAGAAAGTCTATTTCATCATCATCCTTCTTCTCTTTGTTCTTGAAGAACCAAGGATAGATTCAAAAGCTTTGCGGGGATAACGAAGAACAAGGATCGACCATTGAGTATTTCTTCAAGAAATCTTTATAAAGAGTTCTGATGATTCATCGTGTTTTGTACTTCACCGATGAACATCATTCACCGAGATAATTCTCTAAACATGTAGTTAATATTATTTGTTATCTATGGTATAAAGATCTTCGGATCCAGTTTTTCGCATAAATGTTTTATCTGGATTCCCTTCAAGTCAAGTTTTGATCTTTATCAAAATTCCCAATGGATCGTCCAATTTAACCTTAAACACTTAGGCATTTGAACAAACTTTGATCTAAATTGGCTTACACCTAGGGAGTAGGGAAACATTGTAAAATGAAAACCTCGGGGTGCCTAACTGTAGAGCCCCGGATTTTCTACACACATTGTTCATGTACAAGCACTGCTCATGTGAGTGAATAGTGCCAAGGGTATTAGTATTGGAATGGCCAAAGGCCTTTATTATAAGTTGGGCTTGGTTAATGAGAGTAAGGGTTTAAGGTGCGGGTGTTGAGTCTCAAAAAGAGAATACTCTCTGTGTATAGAAGCAAGGGTATATAAAATACCCTAAGTGCTTAAAGGACTGAGGTGAATAGTGTTGGTGTACAATGCATGTAAAGGCTTAAGACCTACCATGTGTTCTTGATATTGGGGAAAGTGAAGTGAGGATTTAATATGTGTATGTTGAGTCTTAAAATAAGAGTATAATAATACTCGAGTATCTAGGGTATAAATACCCTAAGTGTGAATGTAGAAACCCGGATCTTGATGGTGTGGCTTGTGAATAGTGTCTAAGGCGTAAAAGCCTATTGTGATGTGTCGAAGGGTTATCAATGATTGGTTTTGATATATTATAGGTAGATGATTTATATGGCATGTATTAAAGCCCTAAGAATAGTTTTCTTAAATTTATAGATTTTTGGGATGAAGGAGTAGAGTACAAAATACTCTAAGTGTCAAGAATGGGAATGCCTTAACATTACCCTTAACTTTAAGAACCTCTATTTTGATCACCGTTGATCAGAATCAAGTGATTCTTGAATTTTTGGAAAGGTATGGGAACCCTCTTCAAGTTTCATGATAATCATTTTTCACGATTTTGAGTCGGGGTTAGGTTAAAAGTTGGATTTCCAAAACCGGGTCGGCTGCAAATCTAGGCTGTCGCAACCCATTGAAGACCAGTCAGCTTTAGGGTCAAAATGGTTCATGAATAAATAAGAATTGGAAATTATGTAAAACACAAAAGTTTTTCCTCTTCAAAAGCAGAATCCAACTCAAGTTGAATCATGAAAATCTAACAAGTGAGTCAAAAGTTATGGTCGAAATACAAAAATAGGAAAATCTGAAAATTTTCTACAAGAGTTACGAACAATCGTCCAGACCCTACAAACGATTGTAGGTGAGCTACGATCGATCGTAGAAATTCTATGATCGATCATAGAGTTTCAAAAATGAGCAAAAATCTCGATAACGTTTACGATCGATCGTAGAGAACTTACGATCGATTGTAGTATTCCTAATGGCCAAAACTCTTTGTAACGTTTACGATCGATTGTAGAAATTAACGACCGATCGTACAAGGTTACGATCGATTGTAAAGAACTTACGACCTATCGTAGGTCGCGAACTCAGAAATTTATTTTGAGATTCTTAGGGTTTCACCCCTTGGCCTATAAATAGGGGATCAATTGGAGGTTTTTGGCTCAGTCTAAACCTAGAGAGACTAAGAGGAGATTGAGAGAGGAAGAGGAAGGAGATTAGAGATTTCTTCAAGGAAGTTTGGATTGGAGGAAGAAGAACCCAAGATCAAGCTTGGATCATCCTCACTCAAGCAAGAGTTCCTCCATTCTTCAAGTTATGGATCCTTCCCCACTTCAAGCTTGGAGCATTTGTTCAAAGTGGATCTTCTACTCCAAGTGGGGTTCCGAAATCAAGGGATTTCTTCAAGATCAAGCTTTGATCTTTAAGTTTAGTACACCCTTACTAACTAACTTAGTAGTAACCTAGGTTTGCTCTTAAATGGGTTATGATTGATAATATGAATCTTATTCTTGCCTCATGTAACCTTGATTTCCTTAAATGATGTAAGAAAAGCTAAGTAGGGATGGGTGATGTGTGATGAAAATGGTGGAAGGGCTTAGTATACATAATGAATACACTCATGTGTTTGATGAAATGTGTGAATGAGAAATATGAAATAAATGAATATAAAAATATGTTGAATGCCACTTGTTTGATGAAACGCATGAAGAAAAAAATATTAAAAGAAGATTTCGAGAGCATGATTTAGGTAGTTTCCCTCAAATTGTGAGTTTGATTAAATGCCCTATATGCTTGTTTTAAATTCTCACATGATTACAATATGAATTGAAATGCCACATGCTATCCCTCAAATTATACAAGTCACCATGATTACTACAAATGCTACACACACACATATGCATGCATGGACCGGTTTTCTAAAGTATATGTATATGTTCAAGAAAACTACAAGAACAAGAATGTGATTTACGAAACGAATGATAAAGCCGGACATCAGGCCGGTCAAGGGTAGGACATATCCCTAGGATATGTCATACCTGGCTCATAAGGAAAACATGCAAGAATGATAAAGCCGAATATCAGGCCGGTCAAGGGTAGGGCATATCGCAAGATATGTCATACCTGGCTCACAAGAAAACAAGACAAGGAGTTTGGTATACCTTTTCTATATATATATACATTTCGCTGAAGGGAATTTACATTCCTGGCTCACAAGTCGCTTCAAGGGCACTAACCTCTGGCTTACAAGTATACAAGCAAGTCAAGTCAAGAACATGTCAAGTCACGACAAGAACAAGCAAGACAAGTGATTCCAAGCAACAACAAGACAAGCATGTGTGATTCTCACGAACAAGACCAAGACAAGAACAAGTTTTCAAACAACGATAAGCAAGTTTTGAAAGAAACACGAAAATCTATTTTCAAGAATAAAGCATGATTTTCCAAGCACGAATTTTACCGGAGTTTTCACATTCATCCAAGCATGTCAAGATTATTACATTGCTTTATCTTCAATGCTATGAATGTCATATGTTGCTATCCTTGTTTTAGATGGATATGATGAATTATATTTTTGTTGCATTTGTGTGATGGTTATTGCTATGGTTAGCTAGTAGCTTCTACTCACTGAGTATTCCATACTCAACGTACTTTTATGTCGGCAGGTACCGTGGATGCCCTCAACCCTGAGCCTTAGGTTGAGGAAGAGTATGTGGAGGAGAGTGAGCCACCTATCCCAATGCAGTCGCAAGAGGATAAAGATCTAGATGTATGGCCGTATCTAAATTACTGTTGAGAAGAGTGATAGCGAGATTTTACTTTTTGTATTTTGATAGGTGGGCATGTCCACCTTTACTTTTATCATGTTTTGTATATCAAACTTGAAATACTGATAGGAGTTAAAGAAGAAAAGTAAAAGTTGGTTCACGCTTCCGCACTTATGTTTTAGCTTCCACTCTCTGATTATTGTTGTTATAGTATTATGGTTACCTTGTTCATTGCAGGATGTCAAGTGTGCCTTATGTGTTATACAGGATGATTGACACGGCAATTACGAACTAAAGTATCCCTAACTCCTAGGGGGTATTTTGGGACGCGGCACTTAACACCTTCCCCGGACTTAACCGAACCTCTTACCTAGACCTCTATCACAAACTAAGACCTTATCCACATCCCGGAAACTTATCCTTTCTGAATTAATAGGTGACAACTCTCAACATAAACCCATGAGGTATTAGGGAGTGAAATCCCGCGCTCACAATCACATATATATATTTTATCATGATTCTTAGCATAATTCATAATCAATTTTGAACAATTCTATAGTGTTATATTAGTATTTATCCTTTCAAGCATTTCAACAAACACCTTGGGTACATAATTTATGAATATATTACCCTTTCCCATTTCTAACATTTCACCACACCATAATCCATCCATACAACCCAAACACAATCCACATCCATACATTCATCTCATCCTCCATAGTATTTCTCATCCTCCATACATTCCATCCATATTATTAAATCATATTTTCATCTATAATAGCTTAATTCATACAATATTGGGAAAAACATATCTAATTTCTATTTTTATCATACTAACATTCACAAAAACATCATAATAGGTTTGATTTGGATGGTATATCGACCTTAGGAATCCTTCCCTTAGATCTAAATCGCTCCCAAGAAGCTTTGAGGAAGATCTCTAAGCTTTCCTTGCAATTTCCATGCTATCTCCTTCTTCTCTAAGTACTTTCAACCTCAAAACCTTAGGTTTCCTCTTCTCCTTTTCCAAATTAGGTTAGAAATGGATAGGATACTCTAAAACCTCGAAATACGACTCCTATTTATAGTTTTAATGGTTAAAAACCCCAGTTTCCGCATCTTTAATGAAACAGGGTCCCGTTCTGACGATCGATCGTTAGTTTGATGATCGATCATCCAAATTATAATAACTTATCTAGATTTCTGGGTTCTGGGCGATCGATCGTCAACTTGGGACGATCGATCGTCCAAATTCCAATGAGTTGTCTTGATTTTTCCCTTTTGGTAATTTGACCATAACTTTTGACTTACTTGACGGATTTTAATGATTCAATTTGCGTTGGACTCGTCATTCAAAGGAAAACAATTTTGTCGCTAATGGATAAATCCAAATTCTGAGTTTTTAATTACCTAAATGGGCTCTAAAGCTGATTGGTCTGAAATTTTAGCAAACAAAACATCAGAAAACTTACTTTTGACTTAGCTTAGACTCAAAATCTAAAAAAAACATTAAACATGAACCTCGAAGAAGGTTCCAATACCTTTCTAATGGTTCATGAATCACTCGATTCCGATAAGCGGTAACAAAACTAGAGCTTCCTTATCGCGACCCAAAATACCCCTAGGAGTTAGGGATACTTTAGCCCGAGACCACCGTATCATACATCCCATATGATACATAAGGCACGCGTAACAACCTGTCAGAGTACACAGAGATACATTGTGGAAGTGATTTGAAACACATAGTGGAAGCAAAGTATATAATTAAACACTCCTATTGCTAGGTCCAAGTCTGAACCAACAAAATATATATATGTATGTCTATATCCAAAATGTGAAGTGGACAAGTCCCACACTCACTTAACAAAATGTCATATGTTTCTAAATGTGATAATCAGCAGAAGTCAAAGTCATGAAGCCTATCTAGTGAGCCATCGTCCTGGTAGTGGTCCATAGAAGGCTTCGGATCGTAGTACTCTTCCTCTACCCAAGGCTCCGTACCACACAAGTCGAAAGGAGCCCGAGTACCTACCGATGATAACAAATATCGGCTGAGCGTGGAATACTCAGCGTATACATACTACTAACAATGAAGTAATAATATCATAGAGCATGCAAATCATGGAGATTGAAATCCTTAAAACATATCGAAGCATAGAAACTGTGAAATAGCACGTATAATGAAATCCAAAAACCAAAACCGTGTGAGTCTTGCGATAATCATAGCCTTGTGAGTTCTTTGAGTTAAGTCCATAGAGTTTCTTAGTGTCATTTATGATCCATAGAGACGTAGAGAAATACCGTAGAGCAAAACCATAGAGATCTTAGAGCAATTACATTTGTGATCCTTAGAGCTTGTACATCGATCTTAGACATTATCATAAAGTTCTTGTGAGTTTAATATGATCCTTGGAGCTTGTGAACCGATCTTAGACAATATCATGGAGTTTCTTAGAATCATCATGTGAGGTCCTTACTTAAAAATCCCTTCTAGAACTTGGAGAAATCCATGGAAAAACCCCGATTCATGCGAGACATGCGAACATACGAGAGTAATAACATATTTAAACACTAAAAACCCTTAGAGGCATTAAACCAAATACATAGAGTGCATAATAGTGGTAGTTTACATCCAAGTATAAAAACAACATCACACACCTTATCAAATCAAGATTTATAGTATAGAATAAGAAGAATCATCATGTGGTAACTAGTATTATCACAAGATTGGTAGTAGAATGTATTTACCTTGGTGAAATCGATGACTTTGATTCCAAGAGCTTGGAAACACGTGAGAACCTCAAGTTCTTTATCAAGAAACACTGAAGGAGGGAAGATCTTATCTTCTCTTTAAGCTTTGAGCCAACCCTAGCTTTCTCCTTTCTCTTCTTCTCAAAACCCTCTCAAAATAAGCCTCAAGGGTTTCTGAAACCCTAAGGCATGAACTGAGCCTTTTATAGGCAAGGGGTGTTGGCTAAAGACTTAAAAACTCTTAATGAAGAAAATCTACGGTATGACCGATCGATCAGTGGTCAGGACCGAGTGATCGGTGCTTACGGTCGATCGGTGTTTCGACGAGAGATCGGTTGAAAAACACCTCTCTGAAATTTTTTTCTATACAAAATATTTGACCAGTCGACAGCTACCGATTGATCGGTAGATGACCGATCGATCGGTGTTCATCACCAAGCGATCGGTGCTCCCCTGTTTTGCTACAAAAACCCTTTTCTACTACTTGGATCTTCTCCAATCCAAGTCCCATGCCTTGTATACTCAAAACACCCTCCTTTAGGCTATATACACCCATCAACACATGTACACCATATATCCAAACATTTCCATAGCATTAAACCACAAGTTACAGACTACAGTTGAACACTATTCACACACTGTTCATTTACTTAGTGAAATAAAGATCCAGGGTTCTATATTCCTAAAGTTAAGGGTGTGTTAAGGCCTCCCTCTCTTTACAACTTGATTAAACCTTGATCACACACCACTAGTTAAATATAATTAAATAAGCATTAAATACTCACAAAGACTATTATACCCATAATACTAGCATTAAAGGCATGAAAGAAGATTCAGGTCTCTACATCCTCACCCTTAAAGAATTTCGTCCCCGACATTACGTACCTTAGGTGAACAAGTGCTGGTACTTTTCGTGGACCTCGTCTTCTCTCTCCCAAGTAGCCTTTTCTCTAGAGTGATGCTCCCATCGTAAGAGTACTAGAGGAATGACCTTAGAACGCAAGACTTGCTCCTTTCGGTCCAAGATTTGAGCTGATTGCTCCACTAGAGTCAATCTTCTCGAATTTCCAATGGTTCCAACATCAATGGACATGTGAAGGATCCGAAATATACTTCCTCAACATAGAGATGTGAAAGGCATTATGCACTCCTACCATATGAGGTGTCAAGGTGACCTGTTAAGCAACTTCTCCGACCCGGGTGATAATCTCAAAAGGACCCACATATCTCAGACTGAGCTTGCCCTGCTTGCTGAATCTCATCACCCCCTTCGTAGGTGAGATCTTGACAAACATAAAATCTCTAACTTGGAACTGAAGATCCCTCCTACGAGTATCAGCATAGCTCTTTTGCCTACTCTAAGTTGTTTTCAACCTCTCTCTGATCAACTGAACTCTATTATAGTCTAACCACGAGCTCGAGGACCTAGAAGCTTCCTCTCGCCAACTTTGTCCCAACGCAATGGTGAATGAAAACTTCACCCATAGAGTGCCTCAAATATCTGAATGTTGGCTTGATAGATATTGTTGTAAGTAAACTCAACCAACGGTAGGTAATCATCCCAACTGCCCTGGAAATCCAACATGAAGGCTCGTAGCATGTCTTCTATGATTTGGTTCACCCTCTCAGTTTGTTCATCTATCCGCGGATAAATGCTATACTGAAATCTAAACGGGAACTCATGGCTTGCTGAAAACTCTTCTAGAATCTAGAAGTAAATCTCGGGTCTCGATTGAAAACAATACTAACTGGCAGTCCATGCAACCGGACTATCTCCTTGATATAAAGGTTAGCCAACTGGTTAAAATTGAACATGATCCGATATGGAAGAAAATGAGCCAACTTAGTCAATCGGTCGACCACAACCCATATGACATCAAAGTTCTTCACTATCCTTGGCAAACCAATAATGAAATCCATAGAGATATTTTCTCACTTTCACTCGGGAATAGGAAGTGACTGAATGAGTCCTGTCGATCTCCTGTGTTTGGCTTTTACTTGCTAACACACCAAGCACTTGGATACATAGGTAGCTACATCCTTTTTTATACCTTCCACCAAAAATATTTCTTAAGGTTCTAGTACATCTTGGTACCTCCCGGATGGACAGTGTACTTGGACTTGTGTGCTTTATCCAGAATCTCCCTTCTTAAATCTTCATTAGCGCATCTGCCACCACATTTGCTTTCCCCGGGTGGTACTGGATAGAGCAATCATAATCCTTGAGGAATTCCACCCAACGGCGTTGCCTCAAATTCAGCTCTTTCTGCGAGAACAAATACTTTAGACTCTTGTGATCGGTGAATACTTCAAACTGCGCACCGTACAAGTAGTGTCTCCAGATCTTGAGAGCAAAGACTAATGCTACCAACTCCAAATCATGGGTAGGATAGTTCTTCTCGTGGTCTTTCAACTGCCGAGAAGTATAAGCAATCACCTTCTCGTGTTGCATAAGAACACAGCCTAACCCAATGAGTAAGGCATCGCTATACACCACGAATCCCCCGCTACTGGATGGTACTATCAAGATCGGAGTGGTGGTAAGGCCCTTCTTCAACTCAAGGAAATTCTTTTCACATTTCTCATTCCACTTGAACCTAGCGTTCTTTCGAGTTAGATGAGTAAGCGAAGCTACCAAATTGGAAAATCCTTCCACAAATCTTCGATAATACCCAGTTAGGCCCAAGAAGCTTCGAACCTATGTGACACTCTTTGGCCTTCCCCATCCTTTCACTGCTTTTATCTTAGCAGGATCAACAGAAATCCCCTCTCCTAACACCGTATGACCTAGAAATACTACATTTGCTTGCCAAAACTCGCACCTTTTAAGCTTAACGTTTAGATTATGCTCACAGAGTCTTCAGTATGACCCGAAGATGCATCTCATGCTCCTTCTGTGTCTGGAGTACACCAAAATATCATCCACGAACACAATTACAAATCGAACAAGAGTCAGCTTGAAGACTCTATTCATGAGATCCATGAACGCTGATGGAGCATTTGTCAAACCAAACGGCATGACTAAGAATTCAAATGCCCATATCTGGTCCCTAAATGCAGACTTAGGAACATCTTCCGCCTTTATCTTCAGTTGATGGTAGTCCGACTTTAAATCGATCTTGAAGAAATACTTAGCCCTTGCAACTGACCAAACAGGTCATCGATCCTTAGTGGTGGATACTTGTTCTTGATAGTGACCTTGTTCAGTTGCCGATAGTCGATGCACATCCTCATCATCAAACCATCCTTCTTCTATTAGACATGATGCCCAGAAAAATCATTTAGATTGTTAGACTCTTATTAATTTGATTAATAAAGACTTCTTCTTAATCTATTGTGTATTCATTATAGGTAATTGACCATGATCATGAGATGATCTATACGATATGAGATATCGATAAAGGCCCATAGGATATATTGTAAGAAATTTATGTGATTGGATTATCACAGACAGATATAACTTTCCAGTGCCTAATACCTTATATAGTCACAGCTGTGGGGTGAAGCTGGGGACTTCATTTATATGGCTGCCAAAATGCTAACATGTTCTCAATAGTTGAGATATAATTCTATCTCGAATTATTATAGTGGAGACTACACATCAGCATATGCGTGCTTAAATGTACACTGACTGATTGCATTCAATGAGAGACCTCTTGCATAAACATACTATCAGATAGTTGATCTCTCATTCACATTGAACAGTTTCAATGATCCTTAGATCTGATGAGTTCATCTATGACTAAGCAGTGATCTGACTGTTTTGATTCCACCAGCGTATTTTCTAACTTAGGGAATACAATACAATGACAGTTGCATAGTCAAAAAGCTATTCGAGTCATGATGAATTTCAAACAAGAAATCCATGCTCATTAATTTGAGAGATTATCCAAGTTCCAGGTAAGATAGTTGATTAAGTTCAAATCCTGCGCAGGTGATTTTGAAACAAAATAAGTTTTGAAATATACTTTTATTAAAAGGTATTATACTTATAAAAGGATTTTCTGTAGCGCCCTGAATTTTCTACTAGCACTGTTCATGTGCAAGCACTGGTCATGTGAGTAAATAGTGTCGAGGGCACTAGTATTGGAAGGGCCAAAGGCCTTTATTATAAGTTGGGGTTGTAATTGAAAAATGAGGTGAATAGTGTTAGTGCGCGAGGCATAAAGAGGCCGGGGCCTCTCATGCGTATTGGCGTGAATTCAATGATCACCTAGGTGACTTAACAAACCTATGGGGTAACTAGTCATGAGGTGTGAGTATAGTTTTGGACCCGCGGGAAAAAGAGTGTGAAAACACTCGAAATATTCTAAGTATCAAAAAGGTATGTTTTGACATTTCCTCAACTTGTAGGAGCCATATTTTGGTGACCACTCATTGGAATTGAGTGATTCTTGAATTTTAGAAATGTATTAGAACCCTCTTCAAGGTTCATGTTTATCATTTTCCTAGATTTTGAGTCAGGGTTGAGTCAAAAGTCCGATTTCCAAAGTCGGGACTGTTGAAAATCTGGGCTGTCGAAACCCATTTCAGACCAGTTGATTTTAGTGCCATTTAGGTAATAAAGAACTCAAAATTATGAGTTGTACAAAACATGAAAGTTGTTCCTCTTCACAATATGAATTCAACACAAGTTGAATCGTCAAAATCCAATAAGGGAGTCAAAAGTTATGGCCAAAATACTGAAACGCATTTTTGTAGAGCACTAGTCACTACGGATCGCTCGGTCCACTACCACTAGATCGGTCATAAGCACCGATCGCTCAGTCCACTGCCAGTAGATCGATCATCTATCGGTCCTTCACGTTTTGTAGAAATTTCATTAAGGTTTTTTTTGGTCTTTGGCCACTCCACCCTATTTTTAAGGGTTGGCTCGAGCCAAGGGTGTTCATAAACACCCTTAGCAATATTTTGAGAGAGAGTGAGAGAGGAGAAAAGGGGTTTTCTCCTAGGGCATCAAGTGGAGAAAGATCAAGGGTTAGAAATCCTAGAGCATCTCAAAAGCTTGGATTTCTCAATCCACGGCTCAAGCACGTGAGGAACACGTTCCCTAAGCTCGGTAGCGTCTTCCATGTATTTTCAAGGGTTTTCTTCCCTAAATCAAGCATCCTTCAAGCAAGGGTCCTCATCTACCATTTGAGGTTCTAATCCAAGGTTTTTTTTTCAAGATCAAGCCTTGATCTCAAGGTTAGTACACCCTACTAACTACTTTAGTAATGACCTAGGTTTGTTTTAAAAGCATGCTTGTGGATTTCCTTAGTTTATTCTTTTCTTGTTTACTTTATTAAATCCCTAAAACAAACAAGATAAAGAGAAAATTGTGGATGTGAGATGTTGGATGTGGATGAGGCGATTGGATGCCATTGTTGTGATAGATGTATGTTGGAAAAATGGTGGAAGAGCATTGTACTTATAATGAACACCCCATGTGTTTGATGAAATGTTAGAACAAGAAAAATATGCATAAATGATTATAACAATGTTGAACACAACACGTTTGATAAAATACTTGTATGAGGAATAGTATGCTTAATTAAGTCTATAACATGCATGATTTTTGGTGTTGTTCCCTAAAAGGTAAAATTGATCAAATGCTTTTTATATTGCTTACATGCCACACAGACTATCAATAGAAAGTGGAAATGCTATATGAAGTCCCCAAATGGTGGAACGCTTGAATAGGAAAAAACATGAATAAAAAGATCTACGATGATGTCGAATGCTAGGTGTTCATTGAAATGCAGGAATGGGAATTAGAACAAGAATGTGAAGCATGAATTAGGAAGAGTTTTTCCAATGGTGTACTTTTGCTAAAACACTCAATATGTTGACTTTAAAACTCACATGCCTAGAGGAAATTATATACCCCATATGATGTCCCTTTAATTAGTTCATGTTATTATGCTCACAAATTTTCAAGCACACGCACGCGCGCATGCATGAACCGGTTTTCTAAAATATAAGTATATGAAACAACAAGAACAAGAATATGAGAGGCCAACCAAAGGGATGCTAGTTGCGATGGACTATGAATGGCAACTAGGCATACCCAGAAGGGATGCAAGTTGCGACGGACTATGAACGGCAAATAGGCATACCCAGAACAAGAATAGGAACAGTCAAGCATGAGGGGGTGCTAGTTATGACAGGCTATGAACGGCAGCTAGACATACCCAATTTCAAGAGGATATGAACCGGAACAAAAATAAGCAAGTTTTGAAATGACATGAAAGGCTAATTTCAAGAATAAGACATGACTTTAAAGTAAGAGTTTTATTGGTGTTTTTGCATTCACGCAAGCATGTTAAGACCATTACATTGCTTTATTTTTGACGCTACAGATGTCCTGTATTGCTATTATCACTTTAATTTTGGGTAATGAACTATATCTCTTGTCGTTATTGTGCACGTTATATTATTGTTAGTTAGTAGCTTGTACTCGCTGAGTATTCCATGTTCAGCCCGAACTATTATTTCAGCAGGTACACTTGTTGACACGCGCCTGCAGGGACCAGTCACAGAGGAGTATACATCGAAAGGTTGACGGTTGACCATCATGGGGTCGACAGAGACCTAGATAAGGGTTTTGTTGATAAGTTGTCAAGAGGGAGAGAGACTTGTATTTTGGGTTTCTATTTTGAGGGTTTATATGTACTTGAGTTAGTAACTCAATGATAAAATGATGTAAAGAATTTAGATTGTCAATTTGATCTCTTTTGTAAACTTGGAATGCCACTATGTATAGAAAAGAAATTTTTGAGTTCACGCTTGGTATGTCATGCCATGTGAGTTTGCACGATGGATTTTCAAGTCTCACCCAAGAATCACTCTAACTCCTAGGGTGGGTTTTGGGGCATAACATTTTCTCAAATTGTTTTTCATGAGAAATTGTTTCTCGGCTTAATCATAAGTCTTGGAAACCCGGATGATTTGCAATGGGCTATGTGTTAGATAGTATGTCGATCTCAAAGGCCCATTAGGGATAATGTATTTGGAAGGATAAATCGAATTTAAGAGTTCATGTGGCGAGATCCATAATGGTTAATGTTCATACACTGGAATTCAATTGCAACATGGATATCTCACGTCACTTACAATTCCGATGTATTTCCTGGTTTAGGGTCAATGGGATAACATTGGGTAAGCCAGGGTAAGAATGTCCGAGAGCAATCTGTGGAGGTACACATAAGAAATACAAGTTCAATAATTGATTAAAAGTTAATCAATTATTTAAGTGATTAAAAGTTAATCATTTAATTAAATAGATTAAAAGTTAATCTATGGTTTAAATTAATTGTTAATTTAAATCTAGAGATTATTTAGTAATATTGTGATTAACATAATTGAAGGGGAAATGAGTTTGGACCCATATCCATAAACCCATTAAAATGGGGACTTTTTAATATGGGCCCAAGCCCATGGGTTTAAACCTAGGGTAGGGAACCCACTTTGGTAATCCTAATTGGATTAGGATTTGTTTAATTGAATAATTGTTCATTAATATCTCTTTTAATTATGGAATTAATATACAATGGTTGGATTACAATTAGGATTAAGATGGATTTGTAATTGGATTACAAAAAGGAGTTTTAACTCCACAAATCTCATGCCCCTAGAAGCTCACCGCCACCCTTGTGTAGGGTTTCCTAGTTTGACTGGATTCCTTCCGTGAGTTGGATGTTGACTTATCTATTTTAATAAGGAATCCTCTTTAATAGGGACTCTTGAATTAGTAGGATTACTATAACTAAAGTAGTTATAGATTAAGTAGGAGTTTAATTATTAATAGTAAGAGTTATTATTAAATTAATAATTCCTACTAGATAAGTTGTAGTTTGGGATAGGATTAGGATAAGATCCTAGTCTTCTATAATATACCCCCAACACCCTAGACATTAATTTTTTTCCAAAATTTTTCTCTCTTCTCCTCTCTCATCTCCAAACCGTGAGACCCTATGGATACCCTTAGGGATTTTCGTGAGCTTCTAAGGTGGTGCAAGTTGGGTTTTGTTTATTCTAGGGTTTTGACCCTTAGTACTTTTGGTGATAGAAGGTCTACACCATTACTCCATCTTCTTCCTCTTGTTTCTACATTCCAAAGAAGATTCTAAAGCTTCGTGGGGATAGCAAAGAAACAAGGATCGAGCTTCTAGTATTTTTTTTCGGAGAGAAATATTTACAAAGAGTTCTGACGGTTCGACTTTGGTGGATAAGCTTCACCATGACTAAAACTCTTAGATAATTTTGATGCTTTTTATGGTGTTAAGATATCAGGGGATCAGTTTCGCATAAATTTTTATCCGGATCCCCATACAAGGTATCAGAGCCCATGGTTAGGAGTTTTTTGTTTATTTTGATAAGGTAATTAAATGGATTAATTTATTCATGAGATGAATTCAATTTAGATCTATTAATATTGCTCGTAGTTTTTATTATTTATTTGTTCATGAGATAAATAAATAAAAATGTTATTATATTTTTGAATGAGATTTTGATAATTAAATAAATTTTAAAAAACTAGTTATATGTGATATAATTAAATCAAAATAAAGAGTTTATTTGGAAATTCCTTTTAAATGATTTGATCATTATAATATTTATTAATGTTTAAACTAATTAATAAATGATTTTTCCCATAAATAGATTTTATTCAAAAAATTATAAAACCCTAATTTATGAGTGATCATATAAGGATTTTCGATTCTCTATTTTTATTTGATTAATCCTGGAGAATAGTAGAACCAATCTCATATAATAGTAGAACCAATATATATGAAAGGATTTGCATTCGGGAAAGAAATAAAATTTGTAGAGATTTTAAGGAAAATTCTATCTTATATTTAAAAATAATTTATGAAAATGTTTTTATGGATAATATAATTTTTTATTTTTTCCGGGGTTTGATCTATATAAGATATGATTTATCGACGATTTGATAATGGTTATCAAATTTCAAATCCTTTTAAAATAAAAAAGTACTCATCACCATGTAGCATCATTTACGATTATTGAGATTATAGATTGATGGGTCCATATTTATGATAAATTGTTATCATTCATGCATTCATATTAGAGGTTAATATGTAGTAGGTTTTGGCAATCTATAAAGGGCAGATTCATTCAGTTTTCCTGAAAATGGCGAATTGAATACTGGTTTCCCTAATGCATTTAAATTCTGTTAATGCATGTGGCGATGCTATTAAGGAGGGATGTACGATGTGATCTGATCAGATGATTAAAGGAAGGGATCGCGAAGGATAGTTGCAAGCTGCCTTTTATCTATTATCATGCTCTTGCATCCATGCATTTTAATTCACTGACCCTAACGATTAATGTAGAACCCTGAATCCGCATTTCATAAGTAAGAATAAGTATGTGAATAGGCTCAAGTGTGGGTTTTGTACACGGCGCGGGCTGGCCTTAGTTAATGAAGATAGTGTTTGGATTTATGGCTGCACGGCAGGACATGTTGTTAATAGGTCACCTAATCTTACATATCCAGTAGGAGCGGGTTACGCAGCCAAAAAGGTGTTTAGAAATGGGATTGGAGAAGATCCAAGGGTAAGTGAAAATAGGGTTTGCCAGCAAAAAGAGGCCACCGATCGCGCGGTGATAGCCTCAGATCGACCAGTCTTAAACCGATCGATCGGAAGCTATCGAATGGTTAAACATATTTCTATGGGGAAAATTCAAAAGGGGTGTTTTCAACCGATCTCTCGGGTGAAACCACCGATCGCTCGGTAAGCCACCAATCGCTCGGTTCTGTACCAACGATCGATCGTTTATACGCAGACTTTCTCATATTAAGGGTGTTTAAGACTTTAGACCATGTCCCCTTTGCCTATATAAGGGCTTTGTTCATGCCTTACGGTTTCAAAACACCTTTGTGCACATTTTGAGAGAGAGATTGTGAGAGGGAGAAGAAAGAGAGAAGCTAGGTTGTTGCTCAAGCTTGAAGGAGAGATCAAGTTCTTCCCTCCTTTGGTGCTTTTCAACCAAGAACTCAAGGTTCTCACTTGTTCTAAGCTTTGGAATCAAAATCACTTATTGTCACCAAGGTAGATCCACTCACTACCAATGAGTGATACGATAGTTACCACATGTTGTTCTTTCCTTCTATATATATACTCTTGTTTGCATGGTAGTGAATGTTATATTTATATACTTGATGTAAGCTATCAATATTATGCCTTTCTATTGTTTGTGTTAAGGCCTCTAAGGGTTTTTTGGGTTGTTAGGCCATGATATTACTCTCATAGTCATATGCTGCATGTCTCGCACAGGGACGATGTTTACATGGAGTTGCAATGCACAAAAGGGTTCCAAACAATGACTTTATGAAGATTCTAAGTAACTCCATGATTTGGTTAAGATTTGATTCACAAGCTCAAAAGGATCATGCTATATCACAAGAAATGAATAAGACTCTAAAAATAGATTCACAAGCTCTAAGGATCATGAAACAAATGTTAATAAGATCTCTATGTTCTTGCTATATGGATATGCTCTCCGGTATTGCTCTATGTCTCTACGGATCTACACGACAAGGAACTCCATGAACTCTATGAACTTAAGAACTCACAAGGCTATGATTATCGCAGAATCACACGGTTTGTTTTCGGATTTCATCATATGTACTATACGGTTTCTACGCTTGTAGCTTTAAAGGGTTTCATCTCCATGAATCGCATGCTCTCTGCTTATTATTACTTTATGGTTAGTAACTTGTATTAAAGGTATTTCCACCGCTCCGCGATATTGGTATCATTGTTAGGCTCAGGTTCCATTTGATTATGTGGTATGGAGCTTGGGTAGAGGAAGAGTACTTCGACCGGCGCCTTCCAGGGTCACTCCAAGACGATGGTTCGTTAGAGAGGGTCGTGACGCAATTATGTTGATCGCCTTGACAAAAGTCTGATATTTTGTTAAGGAGAGTGGGACTTGTCACTCCACATTTTGGAGACTTACAGTTGTATAGTTTGTGAAAGTATGCCTTCTTTTTTTTAATTTTAGAAGCACCGTTTTGGGGCCATACATTCGAATCCAGAATCTGACTAAATTCTTATGGATTTTATTCAAAGAAGGTAGAATAAATCACCTTTCGACTTGAAAGTGTTAAGTCAAATCCACATAAGAATAGTACTCGCAAAACTTCCAAGTGTCCAGTTCCTGTCGATTTCCCACGGAACCTTGTTGTACTTTACGCTTCTATAATGGAAGCTAATGGCCCTTCCAAAATTCCAGGATTGTTTTATCTTTTTTCTTTTTCTTTGATCCAAAAAACCTTTCGTGGATTAAACAAGATCCAATTCTGGATCGTAAAAGACCTTGTTATTAAGCATCAAGACAAAAACCATAACAAAAAGGAAGAAGGGGCAGGGTGACCGTACACCCTCATAGGAGGAGAGGCTGGGCTTGAACTGAGGAGAGGAGAGAAGAAAAAATTCGGGAGGAATTATATTCCTTAGGGCTGGGCATCCCTCCTTATATAAGTCCATCTTGGTGCTTGAATGTATCCAATTATAATCATTAACAGTATCCAATCACTTAGGACCTCAATAGTTTCCTTTATTGATACTCTCCATTCCAATTAGGTTAAGCTTAAAGAAACTACCCTTTTCTTAGTAATATCTATCCGTATCCAATAAGGAATTTGAATTAGTAATAACTAATGAATCCCTAAAAACATTGGGGAATCTTTATTAGTAACAACTAACCTTAGTAATAAGGTATTAGTTACTAGAAATAATAAAATAATAACATGATTATCCTCCTTGAGTTAAGTGGGGGTCCCACACCACACGCTTTTTAAAGGGTTTCCAAAACCGATTTGGGAACTTTTGAATGATCTTTTATAATATTCCAATGGGTCCTACCCATTTGGTTTTTCACATCCAATGTGATTCCACCTTTTAGAGCTTCACTATACCATATAGTGATTACTTAGAGAAATTAATTAATTTATTAATAATTAAATTAAATACTTTAAGAAGGTCCTGGGTGGATCTAAAGGGATCTCCCTATGTTGGTGTGGGACCAAGTACTCAACCTTTGGTTAAAGCATGTTACAGGAAAACACCTTTCATATAAGCCATTAGGATTATAGAATTTATCTTATCCCTGGACTTCCCACCATCACAATTAATGTCAATAAAAACACAATGATGAACCTAAGAAATTAGCGAATGGCTTTGTAAGTACCATCTCACAACATATTTACAAATAAATCCTTCCACATTCCGATATCACTTGTAAGCTTCAGGGATTGGAACAATTCCACTGTCTTAGTCCCTAGCTTATGAATAGAACTCTTTCTCATGATTACTTTTCATTGAACTGAACCTCCAAAACACTTTTGAAGAACAAGTGGACAAAGACACTGACACTATATCTATATATAGATCTATACGTTTACATCGTAAAAATAGAACTTCGAAGAAAAACCATTTACCGAAACGCACCGAGTCGGATTTAACAGTTCAGTTCAACAAGTATCACCTTGTATACTTATATCCAAATTAAGGAGTTGAGGATTCCTGATGAGTGTTTACACAATTTCTCCAAACCATTGTGTACACATGACCAACGTACCTAGAGTTGTCCTTGTATGGACATTGTCCGATTGGCAACTAAAGCCTATAGACCGATGTCTGAGAAGATGTTAACCTCTCAGTGTTAAGGGACCAATTGTAATGGATAACCCTAATACAATTGACGTGTATTACCTAGGGTACCACTAGGGACCCGCAGGAGTATGTACTTGCTAATAACCACATGTTAGTCAAGAGTCACCACCTTGGGTGATGAGATTCATCACACTATCTCATAGAACTACACATGTGCAAGCCATGATGAAGTACGGCACCAAACAGTACTCTAGAGGCTTGAAAATATGAGCTTACAGGAAACCGGAAAATCATATCTCCTGATTTCTACAAGTTACCATATGGAACTGATTTCTTCATCATATGAGGAAGGGA
>JABCRI010001097.1:0-47668 GCA_015143295.1 Tetracentron sinense | reverse complement strand
TCAAAAAAAAAAAAAAAAGGGAGAGTGCGGGCGTGGCCAGGCGCCAGGGGGAGCAGGGGAGGGAGGAGACGGCGGGCACGAGAAAGGAGCCCGACACCGAGGGGGGGAGGGGGGGCCGCGAAGCGGGACAGAGCATGGCAGCAGGGCCAGAGGCGAGTCGTCGGGAGGGGGGAACGAGAGGGAGTCCACTCTAGGGAGTAGGGCCCGGTGGGCGAGCGGAAGTCAGGCGCTAGGTGAACGTACAGAACTCAGATGGACTTGTTTGTGATAGGCTTGTTACCACGATCATACCTGTAAAGCCGATCCATAGGGTTGGTCTCAGATCCTTGATATATGCTGTTTAGATTACGTCCTAATTCTTATCCAAAGGAAAAGTAATGCCCAAAACAAGAAATTAACTACTCTAGCAATTCCTAAGTTATACTATAATTATGTGCTCTGACCGCGATGTATCCTATAAGGGGCATCGTTAAAGTCTTGTCATTTTTATTGTTAGATTGCTTCTCAGTGTTGTTAGGTTTTTAGGGTATACCAAGTTCGAACTCATGTTTTTTGCCAATTAATCTCAGGCGTTTACCATCATGCGCTGCGGCTCTCGGTCAGGGTTACCATACTCAAGATCTCGGGTGAGGTTGCCGAAGAGAGAATGAAGCCGCTTTACTTCACGCCATGCCATGGATTACTATCGTCTGATACCTTGGCTTTGTTGGCAGCCAGGCCTACTCCCTACCCCACCCCGACTACTCCTGTGCCTCCGCTGGGCATCACACTGCTTGTGGACTTGATCTTTCATAGACTACGGTCCTCCTACTTTCTCATTTACTCTTGACCCACTTGTGGACAGAAGGCATTGATATTTGTACTGAAAATGGAGACGACCTTCGTGCTCTCTGAGCTTGAATGACCACGGTTGAATGGGCTCCTTCGGGTGATGGAATGTGCAGCCTGGCTCACATTGGTGGCGGACTGCCCAAGTCAAGAGGGATGGGTTGCAAGGTCGATGGGAACCCTCTACATGCCTGAGTTTCCTAGAAACTTTCTTGTAGCCGTTTTTCCCAGAATTCAATCGGAATAACAGGTGAGGGGAGTTTTAGCCCTTTTGGAACCAAGAACTATGAACGTGGGCTGGTATGGCTAAGTTCACGATTTGTCCATATTTGCTCACGCATTTGGTTACGATGCACCCTGAGGGTCACAACTTTTTTGAATGGGGTTTTAAGGCTTTCAGCCATAATTGGGTGTCCATTCTCCAGTAGAATCTCTGAGGGAGACTAGGTGGGAAGAGGCGAAGATTGTCGAGAAGAATGCTGGAAAGCTATTTATGATGTAAAAGACCTGCTTCGTGAGGTAAGCTATGTCTCTGGGTCAATCGCGTGTTTTCTTCACACATCTTAGAAGAGGACTTAGGATGCACCGGAGCAGTTCTCTCAGCTGATGTCGGCTCAGAGGCCTTCTTTTGTGCCTCTGGCTTCCTCCACATCACAGGCTTTTGAGGAGTGCACCGTATGTGGTCGTCGACACAAGGCTGGGGATTGTCAAAGATTGTTAGGTGGATGCTTCCACTGTGGGGAGGTTGGTCACGTGATACGGGACTGCCTACGCAAGCAATCACAGACTGGGCCACAAGGAGTCTGGCCTCCAGGCAGGCAGACTTCACTTCAGGGGTCTTCATCTCTGCCCTCTAGATCCTTGCCGCCCACCTAGCAACCTTGTCAGGCTAATCAGGGTAGGGTATTCACTATTACTGACAGAGACGCACAGGTATCTGATGATGCTATGCAAGGTACGCGTGAGTTTGATATTGCTAAAATTCTAGAATTGCCATGATGTATTGTATGTATATAATATTGCTATGTGATGCTTTATGTTTATGTGTGTCAAGATGTATTATGCATGTAGCAAATTATAACTTGGGTAGTTATAATTCACAGGTTTGTTGCTAGTAAATGAGTGTTTAGCAAGGGTGTTGATCGACACGGGATCCACTCATTTGTTCGTCTCACCTAGTTTTGCCGAAGGCTTTACGTCCGAGTCGAGTAAGCTACCCTGGGAGTTGTCCATTTCGACTCCATTGGGCAAGTCTGTTGAGACAGATAAAGTGTATCTGGGCAATGTTGTGCAAGTCATGCAACACGAGTTGTCGATCGATCTGATCATTCTGGGATTTCAGGATTGGGATTTCAATGTCATCCTAGGTATGGATTGGCTCTCAGCTCACCATGGGCACGTGGCGTGTTTCGAGAAGGTGGTGAACTTTAAACCCACGAGGTTGAAGCCATTTCATTTCACGAGACTTCAGAGGAGAGACATTACTCGCTTTACAGCTCTCAGTCTAGAGAATGTAGAAGTACGAGACTCCACATCCATTCTGGTGTTATGTGAGTATATGGATGTTTTTTTGGAGACCTTATCGAGATTACCTCCTGATCGGGTAATTGAGTTTGCAATTGAGCTAGATCCAGGTAGGGCACCGATTTCGAGGGCTCCGTATAGGATGACACCTATTGAGCTTAAAGAGTTAAAGGAGCAGTTGAAAGAATTGTAAGACCTTGACTTTATCCGGTCAAGTGTCTCACCTTGGGGAGCTCCTGTACTCTTCGTGAAGAAGAAAGATGGGTCGATGCGGATGTGTATTGACTATAGGCAGTTGAACAAGGTCACTATCAAGAATCGTTATCCATTGCCTCGAATTGATGACTTGTTTGACCAGTTGAAAGGTATAAGGTTTTTCTCAAAGATTGACCTTCGATCTAGTTATCATCAGTTGAAGATCAAGAAAGAAGACATTCCGAAGACGACATTCAGGATTCGATACGGTCACTACGAGTTTTTGGTTATGTCTTTTGGTCTGACTAACGCGCCGGCTGCATTCATGGATCTAATGAACCAGGTGTTCAGATCGTCTCTCGATACGGTCACTACGAGTTTTTGGTTATGTCTTTTGGTCTGACTAACGTGCCGGCTGCATTCATGGATCTAATGAACCAGGTGTTCAAATCGTCTCTCGATCAGTGTGTGATCGTATTTGTAGATGATATCCTTGTGTATTCATAGACACAGGATCATCACACGAGAGATCTCTGCCTTGTATTGTAGACACTTCGAGAGCATAGTCTGTATGCTAAGTTGAGCAAGTGCGAGTTTTGGCTAGACAAGGTATCTTTTCTTGGTCATGTTGTGTCTGCCGAGGGTCTCTCAGTCGACCCTGCAAAGATTGAGGCAGTGATGAATTAGGAGAGGTCGAAGAGTGTTACTGAGATTCGTAGTTTTCTCGGCCTGATAGGATACTATAAGAGGTTCGTGGAAGGATTTTCCAGCCTAGCGGCACCGCTTACCTACCTCATGCGAAAGAACACTATGGTCACTTGGAGTGACAAGTGCGAGGCAAGGTTCTTGGAGTTGAAGAAGAGGCTTACCACAGCCCCTATTCTCACAGTTCCGTCTGGGAGCGGTGGTTTTGAAGTCTACAGTGATGTTTCACTTGTTGGACTTGGGTGTGTTCTTATGCAGCATAAGCAGGTGGTTGCTTATGCTTCTCGTCAATTAAAGGAGCATGAGCAAAACTACCCCACACACGACTTAGAGCTTGCAGTAGTTGTCTTTGCGTTGAAAATTTGGTGTCACTACCTCTATGGGAAAGAGTTCATGGTGTTCACGGACCACATGAGCTTGAAGTATCTCTTCTTGCAGAAAGAATTGAATATGAGGCAGCGTCGAGGATGGAATTCATTAAGGACTATGATTGTTCTATTCAGTACCATCCGGGTAACGTGAACGTAGTAGCCGATGCACTTAGCAGGAAACCTTACGGGGTTATGGCTCACTTGAGAGTACAAGAGTGGAAGTTATTGCATGATATGTGTAACCTAGACACTACTCTCAGGTATGTTACCTACGGGCGGGTGATGTCAAACATCTCAGTTAGGCCGCATATCCTGAACCGGATCAAGGAATTGCAGGACTCAGATACTGAGTTGCTTGCTTACCAAGACAAGTTAGTTAGTAGTGGCAATCAGGAGTTTGCTTTGAATGGTGATGGTACTATCACACTTAAAGGCAGGTTGTGCGTTCCCGCCGATATAGCGTTGAGGAGTGAGATCTTGGACGAGGCTTACCGATCCAAGTACACGGTACATTCGGGAGGTACCAAGATGTATCAAAATCTCAAGAGGCACTACTGGTGGCGAAACATGAAGAGAGAAGTCGCCGAGTATGTGTCTAGATGTGTGGTGTGCCAGCAGGTGAAGGCCGACCATCAGAGGCCGGTAGGTCTTTTGCGGTCCCTCCCTATTCCAGAATGGAAATGGGAGAATATCTCGATGGATTTCATCATGGGTTTGCCGTGGATGGCGAAGGGCTCCGATGCTATTTGGGTGATAGTAGATAGATTGAAAAAGTCCGCACACTTTCTTCCGTATCGGACTACTTTTAGTTCGAATCAGTTGGTGGCTTTGTATGTTAAAGAGGTGGTTCATTTGCACGGTGTGCCGGTTTCCATTGTGTCTGATCGAGACCCTAGGTTTACTTCCAGGTTCTGGAAAACTTTTCAGAGTGCTATGGGTTCTCATTTAGATTTCAGCACCGCCATTCATCCTCAAACCGATGGGCAGATTGAACGGGTGAACCAGGTTATGGAGGAAATGCTCCAAGCTTGTATGCTAGACTTTTAGGGCAGTTGGGAGGAACACTTGCTGTTGGTTGAATTTGCCTACAACAACAGTTACCAGGCAAGCATCCAAATGGCACCTTTTGAAGCTCTGTATGGTCGGAGTTATAGATCACCCCTATATTGGGATGAAGTTGGTGAGAGAAAAGTTCTTGGTCCTGAATTGATCGAGTCAAGGTAATCAGGGAACGATTGAAAACTGCTTAGGATAGGCAAAAGAGCTATGCGGACACTCGCCATAGAGACTTGGAATTCCAAGTCAGGGATCGGGTCTTTGTGAAGATTTCACCGAGCCGGGGAATCATGAGGTTCGGAAAGAAAGGGAAACTCAGCTCTAGGTTTCGTGGGGCCATTTGAGATCATCACTAGGGTTGGTGAGGTTGCTTACAGGTCCATAATGTATTTCATGTTTCTATGCTCAGGAAATACATTCTGGATCCATCTCACGTCATAGCTCTTGATCCCGTGGAGATTCGAGAAGACCTCACTTTGGTTGAGCAACCAGTTCAGATCTTGGATCATCGAGATCAAGCCTTGCGCACTAAGACTATCCCGTTAGTCCTCATGAAATGGGAGCATCATTCCAAGGAAGAGGCTACATGGGAGCGAGAAGTCGAAGTGAAGGAAAAGTACCCTCACTTGTTTGTATAGTTTCTATGCTGGATATTCTGTATTTTGTTTTTTTTTGTGCTTTTTGGTGTCGTTCTAATTTCAAGGACGAAATTCTTGTAAGGGGGGAGGGATGTAGAGCCCCGAATCTTCGTTTCACTAAATAGTGAATAGTGCTCAAGTGTGGTTTTGTACATTAAGGGGCCTTGTGTTAATATACGTGTTTGGATTTATGGCGTGCATGTTTTAATAGGTCTACATATCCTTAAGGAGTGAGTTTAAAGCATAAAGAGTGTTGGAAATGGGATTGGAGAAGATCCAAGTAGTGAAAATAGGGTTCTGCAAAAATACAGGGGTCACCGATCGCTCAGTGATAACCACCGATCAACCGGTGTAGCACCCCAGATTTTTCTATACTTAATGAATACCGTTTTCGTAGCTACTTGGCCTTCCTCATAGTATAATTAATAAATAAGGAAGAAATTGGAAATTTTGAAACGTCATAAATGTTCCTTTTCGAAGTACGAACCCAACGCAAGTTGAATCGTCAAAATCGGACGAACGAGTCAAAAGATATGGCCAAAACAGTCTGGACCTGTAGGCAATCGTAGCTCGGAAGGCACTGATAACGTAGCTCTAGCTCTGATAACGTATACGTTGTGCATCCGTTGTGCAACAGACAACGGGTACGTTGTACAGCACAACGTGTTCGGCACCGTTCACAGCACAACGTGTTCGGCACTGTTCACAACACAACGAACTCAGCACTATTCACAGCACAACGTGTTCGGCACTATTCACAGCACAACGTGTTCGGCACTGTTCACAGCACAACGTGTTCGGCACTGTTCACAGCACAACGTGTTTGGCACTGTTCACAGCACAACGTGCTCGGTCCTCACGTTTTGCAGAAATTTTAGTAAGGGTATTATGGTCTTTTGGTCGGTTTACTCCTACCTTAAGAGTCTTGCCCGAGCCTTTAGGGCATCATTCGACACTTAGAGAGTTTGAGAGAATAGGAGAAAGGGGAGAAGGCGATTCCAACCTAGGGCTTGTCTTTGGAAGAGAAATCAAAGGGGTTTTGAGACCCTAGATCACTTCAAGTCCGGTTTTTCTCCGAGATCACGGCTTAAGCACTCGTGGAGAGCGTTCTCCAAGCTAGGGCAGCAACCAAGCACGTTTTTGAAAAGGGGTTTCTTCCCCAACTCAAGTCTCCTTCAAGCAAAGGTGTTCTTCTTTCAAGTTGGAGCTTCAATCAAGGTTTCTACCAAGGATCAAGCCTTGATCTAAGGTTAGTACACCCTACTAACTTACCCTAGCAATAGATCTAGGTTTTCCTTATGAAATATGATTCCTGTTAGTATGTTTTATTCCTTGCAAAATGTGTCATCTATAATAAATATAAACAAGATAAAGAAAGGATAGGGATGCTTGGATGGAGGTTGGATACGGCGATTGGATGCCGAATGTGTGATGTATGATGTGTGGGTTGTGGATTGGAAAATGGAGGATGGGCATAGTACAAATAACAAACTTACCATTGTGTGATTGAATGAAAAATATGCATTAAAAAGGAGATAAACTACTAAGGAATAATGCATGTGCCGTGTTTGACAAAATGCCTAAAATATGAATAAATGATCTAAAGGAAGAATATGGAAATGAGTTTTATGCATGCGTTCTTATAAACGATAAATTGATCAAATGTTATGCAACTACTTATGTTACCTATGTTCATATCATGAATTGAATTGTAATGTCATATCTTGGTTATTCCCATTATCATGATTGTCACTATGGACACGTACACGAGCACGCATGATAGCATGAACCGAGATTTCAAGAGCATGTGCATATAATAAACAACAAGTGCATTGCATATCAAGGAGGTTGGTAGCCCAGGGACATTCGGGTACTAACCTCTGGCTCACAAGTGCATTGCATATCAAGGAGGTTGGTAGCCCAGGGACATTCGGGTGCTAACCTCTGGCTCACAAGTGCATTGTATATCAAGGAGGTTGGTAGCCCAGGGACATTCGGGTGCTAACCTCTGGCTCACAAGTGCATTGCATATCAAGGAGGTTGGTAGCCCAGGGACATTCGGGTGCTAACCTCTGGCTCACAAGTGCATTGCATATCAAGGAGGTTGGCAGCCCAGGGAGATTCGGGTGCTAGCCTCTGGCTCACAAGTTACGAGATGGAGGTTTACAAGATGATGATCATGCACTCATGCATGCACGCATACATGATTTCTACGAGGCATACCGGGACATGACATGGGTTTTCAAGCATGAGTTTTATCGGTGTTTTTGCATTCATGTACGCACGTCAGGATGCTTGTATTGTATCATGCCTTATACTGTATCTTTTGTGATGTTTCTATACTGCTTGTGTGATATTACTATTGTGTGTTTTTATTATTGTTATGGTCTGCTAGTAGCTTGTACTCGCTGAGTATTCCATGCTCAGCCGTACTTTCATGTCGGCAGGTACCGAGGGAGCCCTCGACCCGGAGCCTTGGGTCGAGGAAGAGTATATAGAGGAGAGAGAGCCGGCTATTCAATTACAGTCTCAGGCGGACCGAGACCTCGATGTGTGGCCATACCTCGACTACTATTGAGGGGAGAGTATGAGAGGGTCTTGTGTATTTTGATATTTTGATAGGTGGGCCTGTCCACCTTAGACTTAGACATGTCTTGTATTTATGTTAACTTGGAATACTATTTTGGATCATTAGAAGAAATGAAAAATTGTTTACGCTTCCGCATATATGTTAGCTTCCGCGCTCTGATTATCGTTATTAGTACTGTATTTTATCTTGTGCATTACAGGATGGTTTGATAGGTACGCAGTGTGACACCTAAAATATCCCTAAACTCCTAGGGGGTATTTCGGGGCGTTACAACCGGTCTCACACCGATCGCTTGGTCTGTGCCACCGATCGACCGGTCTTAAACCGAGTGACACCGATCGCTTAGTCTATGCCACCGATCGACCGGTCTTAAACCGATCGCTCGGTAGCTATCGACTGGTTAACTAATTTGCATGGGGAAAAATTCCAGAGAGGGTATTTTCAACCGATTGCTCGGTTGAAACCACTGATCGCTCTGTCAGTCACCGATCGCTCGGTATGTACCACCGATCGATTGGTCATACGCAGATTTTCTTTATTAAGGGTTTTTGAGTCTTTTGCCACTACCCCTTTGCCTATATAAGGCTTGTTCGTGCCTTAGGGCTTCAGAAACCCTTAGTACACTAGTTTGAGAGGGTTTTGAGAGGAGAAGAAGGGGAGAAGCTAGGTTGTTGCTCAAGCCTGAAGGAGAGATCAAGTTCTTCCTTCCTTTTGGTGTTTCTCAACAAAGAACTCAAGGTTTTCAAGTGTTCCAAACTTTTGGAATCAAAATCACTGATTTCACCAAGGTAGATACACTCTACTACCAATGTAGTGATACTACTAGTTACCTTGTGTTGTTCTTCTCATTCTATATTATATATATATATATATATATATCTTGATTGTTGTGGTGTGAAAGGTTGTTTTATACCTGGATGTAAGCTATCACTAGTATACACTCTATATGTTTGTGTAAATGCCTCTAAGGGTTTTTGGGTGTTTAAACATGATATCACTCTCATATGTTCATATGCTCGCATGTCTCGCATGAACCATTGTTTTCCATGGATTTCCTCAATGTTACAAAAAGGGTTTTTGAACAAGGGACTTATATGAATGATTCTAAGCAACTCCATGATTTATCTAAGATCGGTTCACAAGCTCAAAAGGATCATACTAAACTTACAAGAACTCTATGATAAGCTCTAAGATCGGTTCACAAGCTCTAAGGATCACAAATGAAATGCTCTAAGATCTCTATGTTTTGCTCTAAGGATATGCTCTACGGTATTGGTTTATGTCTCTACGGATCATAAATAACTCTCAGTTTTGGTTTTGAATTTGGTTTCGGATTTCATCTCACACGCTATTTCACGGTTTCCATGCTTTGATACGTTTTAAGGATTTCATTCTCCATGAATTACATGCTCTATGCTATTATTGCTTATTGTTAGTAGTTTTTATACGTTGAGTATTCCACGCTCAGTCGATATTTGTTATCATCGGCAGGTGCTCGGGTTCCATTTGACTTATGTTGTATGGAGCCTTAGGTAGAGGAAGAGTACTTCGACCCATAGCCTTCTATGGACCACTATCAGGATGACGGCTCATTAGATAGCATCATGATTTCGACTTCTGTTGATTGACTTAGATAGACTTGATATGTTGTTAAGTGAGAGTGGGACTTGTCCACTCCACCATTTTGGATTCTTATACATGAGTACATTTTTTTGGTTTATACTTGGACCAAGTGATAGGAGTATTTAATTCCATATTTTGGCTTCTGCTATGTTTAGTTATGTATTGCTTCCGTTATGCATTGCAAATCGTTTCCGCTATATATGTTGTGTACTCTGTCAGGTTTCCATGCGTGCCTTATGTATCATATTAGAGGTATGATACGGCGGTCACGATTCAAAGTATCCCTAACTCATAGGAGGTATTTTGAGTCGCGACAAAAATGAACAACTCAGGGCAGATTTTTCATAAGTACATAGTTTAAATACATAAAAGTATATGGATTTCTTCACAAACATGAACATAAACAACATTTCATAGTGTATGGATTAGTTTACTAACATGAAAATAAACAACTCAGAGTAGATTTTTCATAAGTATATAGTTTAAACACATAAAAGTATATGAATTTCTTCATTAACATGAATATAAATAACATTTCATAGTGTATGGATTAGTTCACTAACATGAAAATAAACAATTCAGAGTAGATTTTACCTCAAAACATATTTTAAACACATAAAAGTATATGGGTTTCTTCACTAACATAAACATAAACAACCCAGAGCATATTTATCATACATCGAGAACAATAAACACATAAAAGTCTATAGATTGAGATCACTAAAATGAAAATAATATATTGAAGGTCAAATTCTCATTCATTTATATGGTAGCAACTAATTACATCGTAATTTTACATGGTAGCAACTAATTATATCATTCAACTTCATCATTATAGTCCGAATTCTCAACTTCATGATCACTGGATTCGGTAAAAGATGCTTGTTGTAGCAATTCCGGGGGCGCATCAACAGTTGCTCCAGTAATCTCTACTCTCACCCAACTGGCACCTTCATCATCATCAAGTGAGGTGTCATCCAACTATTGGTCGTTGAATGACTCATTCTCCCTAAATATGTAATCGTCCATAAGAGATTCTTCATTCATGTCAGATAAGTCTTGTAGCACCCCGGACTTTTTCATCCTTAATGAATAGCACCTTCGTAGCTAATTGGCCATTTTTGTAGTCTAATTAATAAATAAAGGAGAAATCAGAAATTCTGAAATGTCAGAAATGTTCGTTTTTGAAAGACGGATCCAACGCAAGTTGAATCGTCGAAATCCGACGAGCGAGTCAAAAGATATGGTCAAAACAGTCCAGACATACAGAGCACCGATCGCTCGGTCCAGTCAGCGATCGATCGGTCCATAACCGATCGATCGGTAGCTATCGCACGGTCAGAAATTTTGTATGGGGAAATTTTCCAGAGAGTGAGTTTTTGACCGGTCGATCGGTCAATAACACCGATCGCTCGGTAGGCAACCGATCGATCGGTCATAACCACCGATCGCTCGGTCTTCGCGTTTTTGCAGAAATTTCAGTTAGGGCGTTTTCGTCTTTTGGGTGTTAAACCCTTACCCATAAGGGTTTGCTCGACCCTTTGAGGCCTCACTTACAACATTGAGGGATTTTGAGAGATAGAGAGAGAAGAGGAGAAAGCTCTAACCTAGGGTTTGGTATTGAGGAAGAAACAAAAGGGGTGGACCATCAGCACCAACTCAGATTGAAGACGGCTCTTCCTTTTTCTTGGCAGGAACGAGTTACGATAGAATACGTCTCAACTTCTTGGAATGCTATTCACCCCTACCTGAAGACCAGGCAGGAGAGAAAGAAGGAGAGAGAACGGAAAGTCTTCCTCAAGCAAGGGTTGTTCCCTACCCCTTTTGGAGCTTCAATCAAGTTTCCCACCAAGGATCAAGCCTTGAGCAAGGTTAGTACACCCTACTAACTTTCCCTAGCAATAACCTAGGTTTTCTAGTGTAAATGGTGATTCTATATATTATTCTTTTCCTTCCCTATGCATTGTATTAACTCAAGAAATATAAACAAGATAAGGGAAATGGAATGAATGTGTGGATGGGAGATTGGATGTGGCGATTGGATGCCGAATGTGATGTATGATGTGTGGGTTGTGGATTGGAAAATGGAGGATGGGCATAGTACAAATAACAAACTTACCATTGTATGATTGAATGGAAAATATGCATTTAAAAGAAGGAGATAAACTACTAAGGAATAATGTATGAAAGTGTTTGACAAAATACCTAAACTATGAATAAATGATCTCAATGAAGAATATAGAAATGGGTTTTATGCATGCGTTCTTATAAATGATAAATTGATCAAATGTTATGCAAACTACTTATGTTACCTATGTTCATATCATGAATTGAATTGTAATGTCATATCTTGGTTATTACCATTATCATGATTGTCACTATGGACACGTACACGAGCACGCATGATAGCATGAACCGAGATTTCAAGAGCATGTGCATATAATAAACAATAAGAAAATATTGCATGTCAAGGAGGTTGGTAGCCCAGGGAGGATTCGGGTACTAACCTCTGGCTCACAAGATAACCCCTAAAACACCTATTGTCAAGGAGGTTGGTAGCCCAGGGACATTCGGGTGCTAGCCTCTGGCTCACAAGAAAACTAAACAAGTAATAAAAATCACCTATTGTCAAGGAGGTTGGTAGCCCAGGGAGGATTCGGGTAGTAACCTCTGGCTCACAAGAAAACCATGCATTTCATAACAAGGAGGTTGGTAGCCCAGGGACATTTGGGTGCTAGCCTCTGGCTCACAAGTGCATTGCATATCAAGGAGGTTGGCAGCCCAGGGAGATTCGGGTGCTAGCCTTTGGCTCACAAGTTACAAGATGGAGGTTTACAAGATGATGATCATGCATTCATGCATGCACGCATACATGATTTCTACGAGGCATACCGGGACATCACAGGGATTTTCAAGCATGAGTTCTATCGGCGTTTTCGCATTCATGTACGCACGTCAGGATGCTTGTATTGTATTATGCCTTATACTGTTTCTTTTGTGATGTTTCTATTATTGGTTGTATGATATTACTATTGTGTGTTTTATTATTGTTATGGTCTGCTAGTAGCTTGTACTCGCTGAGTATTCCATGCTTAGCCGTACTTTCATGTCGGCAGGTACTGAGGGAGCCCTCGACCCGGAGCCTTGGGTCGAGGAAGAGTATGTAGAAGAGAGAGGGCCGGCTATTCCATTACAGTCTCAGGCGGACCGAGACCTCGATGCGTGGCCATACCTCGACTACTGTTGAGGGGAGAGTATGAGAGGGTCTTGTGTATTTTGATATTTTGATAGGTGGGTCTGTCCACCTTAGACTTAGACATGTCTTGTATTTATGTTAACTTGGAATACTATTTTGGATCATCAGAAGAAATGAAAATTTGTTTACGCTTCTGCATATATGATAGCTTTCACGCTCTGATTATCGTTGTTAGTACTATATTTTTATCTTGTGCATTACAGGATGGTTTGATAGGTACGCAGTGTGACACCTAAAATATCCCTAAACTCCTAGGGGGTATTTCGGGGCGTTACAGAGTGGTATCAGAGCTCTAGGCATTAGAGTGCCTAGGGTCGCATAGTACTAGAGACCATGATTGAACAAGGCATTAGTTGTATTCCAAGTATGGACTAACAAGTTAGTCCTGGTCAAAATAGGTTGAATCTCAACCAAACTTAGAGTCCTACGCTAGGAACACGGATTGTATGGATGATGTTGTGTTTTATACCATATGTGCATTAATTGTGTTGTGCTTATTAAATATGCTTGATGAATATGTATTGAGTGAATTGCGAAATTTGTACTAAATGCGTATCCAAGTTAGACTCACGTTGTATTGTCGTTCTCAGGAGAAATCATGAGACGCAATACCCGAGGTCGCGGGTACAACACGAGGGGTAATGGAGGTGATGCTCCATCGGGTGATGATCAACCCGACTTTGCCCAAGCATTTGCATCCATAGCCGAGACTTTGGCTATGTTGGCGGCAAGGCAACCGGCCACTCCGCCTAATGCGGCACTTATACCGGCTCCTCCTAACCGAGCCCAAGCCGGGATAGAAGCTTTTCAGAGATTGAGGCCTCCAACTTTTTGTGGAAGCATTGATCCACTTGTTGCCGAGGGTTGGATCCGGCAACTTGAGAAGATATTCTCGGTATTAGCACCTACTGAAGTGGAAAGGGTCACATGGGCCACCTTCATGCTTGAAGGTGAGGCCGATTATTGGTGGAAATCTGCACTTCGGACCCGAGAGTTGACCCGGCAAGGTCAAGATTGGACTTGAGAGGAATTCTTGGAGGTTTTCAACAAGAAGTACTTTCCGGTCGGGATGAAAGAAAAGATGGAAGTCGAATTCATTACCTTGGAGCAAGGTAATATGTCCGTAGCGGCTTATGAAGCCAAATTTTCGGAGCTATCTCGATTTGCTCCACACATGATAGCGACCGAGGCTATGAAGGCCCGGAAATTCGAGAGGGGGTTAAAGGCCTATCTCAAGGACCGAGTCTCGATGTTTAGACATGAGACATATTCCAAAGTTGTTGATAAAGCACTATTGGCCGAGTCGAACTCCGAGGAGTTCTTCAAAAGGAGAGGAATGGAAAAAGGACAGTCGAGTAGTTCAGGGGCGAAAAGAGCAAGGACGAGCTTGTATCAGTCCGCAGGGCCGGCTCAGTCACAGAGGATGTATTCAGCACCACAGGCTCCCCGCTCTTTTGCTCCACCGGCCTTTCGCCCGGCTACCTCATATGCTCCTCGCCCCGCAGTTACTCAGGCTACGGGATATGCTCCTTCCTCCTATTTGCATGATGTTTGCACTCTTTGTGGGAGGAGGCATCCAGCGGGAGAATGCCGGAGAGTTTCAGGAAGTTTCTTCCATTGTGGTGACCAAGGCCACATGGTCAGAGATTGTCCCCGGCGTCAATTGCCAACTCAGTCTTCAGGGAGCAGGCCCCCGGTTAGGCAGACATCTCAGCCTAGCTCTTCTCAGGCTTCGAGGGCCTCACCGTCTACACGGCCTCCTCGCCTAGCCACACGGGTCGAGTTTTCGCCCTATCAGAGAGAGACGCACGTGCATCCGACGATGTCGTGCAAGGTACGCACGAATTCTAGGGTTTAAATTGTGTAAAATTTCTATGGTTTGTTTTGTGAGTTTCTATACTAGGGGTTACCTATGTATGATGCTTGTTGTTTGAAATCTACTAATAGTAGTCACTTAATCGCACAGGCGCTTTATTAGTGAACGAGTGTCTCGCTCGAGTGTTGATAGACACAGGATCTACTCACTCTTTTGTCTCCCCAAGTTTTGCAAAGGGCTTTTCGACTGAGGCTACTCCGTTGGAGCGGGAGTTCACCATTGCAACTCCACTCGGCAAGTCAGTTGATACGGGCAAGATATTCAGGGATAGTGTGGTTCAAGTGGGGGAGAATGAACTGTTAGCCGATCTCATCGTCCTAGATTTTCAAGATTTGGATTTTGATGTCATCTTAGGGATGGATTGGTTGTCAAACCATCACGGGCATGTTGCGTGTTTTGAGAAGATGGTGAATTTCAAGCCGGAAGGGGGTAAGCCTTTTCACTTCCGAGGATTAAGAGAGAGGGACATTGCTCGCCTCGCAGCCTTGAGTGTAGCAAACCTAGAAGCACAAAACTCCTCGGCCATTCCGGTCGTGAGTGATTTCTTGGACGTGTTTCCGGAGGAACTTCCCGGGTTGCCTCCGAATCGGGAGATTGAGTTCGCTATAGAGCTTACTCCGGGCACCGCTCCGATTTCAAGGGCACCGTATAGAATGGCCCCTATAGAGCTGGAAGAATTGAAGAAACAGATTAAGGAGTTACAACAACTTGGTTTCATCCAACCAAGTGTCTCACCGTGGGGAGCTCCGGTTCTCTTTGTAAAGAAGAAAGACGGGTCGATGAGAATGTGTATAGACTACCGCCAGTTGAACAAGGTAACTATGAAGAATCGTTATCCCTTGCCAAGGATAGACGACTTGTTCGACCAACTGAAGGGAGCGAGATTTTTTTCCAAGATTGATCTTAGGTCGGGGTATCATCAGCTAAAGATCAAGTCAGAGGATGTTCCGAAGACGGCTTTCAGGACTCGGTATGGGCATTATGAGTTCCTTGTCATGCCTTTTGGGCTGACGAATGCACCAGCGGCATTCATGGATTTGATGAACCGGGTGTTCCGATCTTACTTGGATCGATGCGTGATTGTATTCATTAATGACATTTTGGTGTATTCCCAGACACGGGAAGATCACACACGAGACCTCCGCCTTGCTCTGGAGATGTTGAGAGAGTATAGGCTATATGCCAAATTGAGTAAGTGCGAGTTCTGGTTAGAGAAGGTCGCATTTCTTGGACACGTGGTGTCGGTCGAGGGCATTTCTGTAGATCCAGCCAAGGTTGAGGCCGTCATGAGTTGGGAGAGGCCCAAGAGCGTCACGGAGATACGTAGTTTCCTCGGATTGGCAGGCTACTACCGGAGATTTGTGGAGGGATTCTCCAATTTGGCTGCACCTCTCACCTACTTGACAAGGGAAAATGCAAAGTTCAGTTGGAGTGACCGATGTGAAGTAAGTTTCCAAGAGTTGAAGAAACGCCTCACCACAGCCCCTGTCCTTACTGTGCCATCTGGACCTTTTGGGTATGAGGTGTACAGTGATGCCTCACATGTTGGACTCGGGTGTGTCCTAATGCAACACAAGAAGGTCATTGCCTATGCATCAAGGCAGTTGAAAGAGCATGAAAAGAACTACCCCACTCACGACTTGGAGCTTGCGGCGCTCGTGTTTGCACTCAAAATTTGGCACGGGGTGAAGTTCTATGTGTACACGGACCACAAGAGCCTCAAGTATCTCTTTTCCCAAAAAGAGCTAAACTTACGACAACGGCGTTGGATTGAGTTCTTAAAGGACTACGAGTGCACTATCCAGTATCACCCGGGAAAAGCAAATGTGGTGGCAGACGCTCTGAGTAGGAAACCATCGGGGTTGTTGGCTCACATGTTGGTGCGGGAATGGAGATTGTTAGACGATTTGGCAAATCTAGACATCAGTGTGAACGATTCTGTCCGCAGTCCGGTTTTGGCAAATGTTACAGTTCGACCGTACCTTATAGACTTGATCCAGGAGTATCAAGCCACAGACACTGACTTGTTGGCCTTCCGGGATAAGGAAGTGGCCAAGGGTAGTACGGACTTCTCTCTCACTAGCCGAGGTGCTATTACATTCAAGGGAAGGCTTTGTGTCCCAACCAATGTAAACCTTCGGAGAGAGATTATGGACGAAGCTCACCGGTCTAAGTATACAGTGCATCCTGGGGGTACGAAGATGTACCGGAACCTCAAGAGTCACTTTTGGTGGCGAAACATGAAGAGGGAGGTTGCGGAGTATGTGGCACGGTGTTTGGTGTGCCAACAGGTGAAAGCAGAGCATTTGAGACCGGCGGGTCTTTTGCAGTCTCTCCCTATTCCCGAGTGGAAATGGGAACATATCTCTATGGACTTCATCATGGGGTTGCCGAAGACGGTTAGGAAGACCGATGCTATATGGGTAGTTGTTGATAGACTCACGAAGTCCGCTCATTTCTTACCGTACCGGACTACATTCAACTCCAATCAGTTAGCGGAGCTATACATCAAGGAAATAGTCCGATTGCACGGGGTGCCAGTGAGTATTGTGTCGGATAGAGACCCAAGATTCACATCCAGGTTTTGGAAAAGTTTTCAAGGTGCAATGGGCTCCCGGTTAGACTTTAGCACAGCTTTCCACCCACAGACCGACGGGCAAACCGAGAGGGTGAATCAGGTTATTGAAGATATGCTCCGAGCATGTATGCTAGACTTCAAGGGAAGTTGGGAAGATCACCTACCTTTGGTGGAATTCGCTTACAACAATAGTTATCAAGAAAGCATACAAATGGCGCCTTTCGAGGCTTTGTACGGAAGGAGTTGTAGATCCCCGTTGTATTGGGATGAAGTGGGAGAAAGAAAGATTTTGGGCCCTGAGTTAATTGAACAAACCGCGGATAGGGTCAAGCTTATCCGGGAGAGGTTAAAGACCGCACAAGATAGACAGAAAAGCTATGCCGACAACCGAAGGAGGGATCTTGAATTCCGAGTCGGTGATTTTGTATTTGTAAGGATTTCACCAACCAAGGGTGTTATGCGATTCGGGAAAAAAGGCAAGCTTAGCCCGAGATATGTGGGTCCGTTCGAGATCATTACTCGAGTCGGTGAAGTTGCTTACCGTGTTGCTTTACCCGCTCACATGGCGGCGGTCCATAATGTATTCCATGTCTCTATGCTCCGGAAGTACATCCCGGATCCTTCTCATGTCATCGAGCTTGATCCGATAGAGATCCGAGAGGACCTCACTTTAGTTGAGAAGCCGGTTCATATTTTGGATAGGAGAGATCAAGTGCTTCGCAACAAGAATATTCCGCTAGTCCTCGTACAATGGCAACATCATGCACGAGAAGAAGCCACGTGGGAGCGTGAAGCCGAAGTCAAAGCAAAGTATCCCGAGTTGTTTGAATAGACTTGTGCATATGGCTTGTAATTTTGTTTTGATTTTGTGCATGTGTGTATCGTCCAAATTTCGGGGACGAAATGTTTGTAAGGGGGGGAGAATGTAGCACCCCGGACTTTTTCATCCTTAATGAATAGCACCTTCGTAGCTAATTGGCCATTTTTGTAGTCTAATTAATAAATAAGGGAGAAATCAGAAATTCCGAAATGTTAGAAATGTTCATTTTCGAAAGACGGATCCAACGCAAGTTGAATCGTCGAAATCCGACGAGCGAGTCAAAAGATATGGTCAAAACAGTCCAGACATACAGAGCACCGATCGCTCGGTCCAGTCAGCGATCGATCGGTCCATAACCGATCGATCGGTAGCTATCGCACGGTCAGAAATTTTGTATGGGGAAATTTTCCAGAGAGTGAGTTTTTGACCGGTCGATCGGTCAATAACACCGATCGCTCGGTAGGCAACCGATCGATCGGTCATAACCACCGATCGCTCGGTCTTCGCGTTTTTACAGAAATTTCAGTAAGGGCGTTTTCATCTTTTGGGTGTTAAACCCTTACCCATAAGGGTTTGCTCGACCCTTTGAGGCCTCACTTACAACATTGAGGGATTTTGAGAGCAACATTGAGGGATTTTGAGAGATAGAGAGAGAAGAGGAGAAAGCTCTAACCTAGGGTTTGGTATTGAGGAAGAAACCAAAGGGGTGGACCATCCTAGGTCGTCCTCAAACTTGGATTTGCTTCAAGTTCAAGGCTCAAGCTCGTGTGGGAGCCACTCTCCAAGCTAGGGCAGCCATCTCACGTACGTTTTGAAAGGGGGTTTCTTCCCCAACTCGAGTCTTCCTCAAGCAAGGGTTGTTCCCTACCCCTTTTGGAGCTTCAATCAAGTTTCCCACCAAGGATCAAGCCTTGAGCAAGGTTAGTACACCCTACTAACTTTCCCTAACAATAACCTAGGTTTTCTAGTGTAAATGGTGATTCTATATATTATGCTTTTCCTTCCCTATGCATTGTATTAACTCAACAAATATAAACAAGATAAGGGAAATGGAATGAATGTGTGGATGGGAGATTGGATGTGGCGATTGGATGCCGAATGTGATGTATGATGTGTGGGTTGTGGATTGAAAAATGGAGGATGGGCATAGTACAAATAACATACTTACCATTGTGTGATTGAATGGAAAATATGCATTTAAAAGAAGGAGATAAACTACTAAGGAATAATGTATGAAAGTGTTTGACAAAATACCTAAACTATGAATAAATGATCTCAATGAAGAATATAGAAATGGGTTTTATGCATGCGTTCTTATAAATGATAAATTGATCAAATGTTATGCAAACGACTTATGTTACCTATGTTCATATCATGAATTGAATTGTAATGTCATATCTTGGTTATTCCCATTATCATGATTGTCACTATGGACACGTACACGAGCACGCATGATAGCATGAACCGAGATTTCAAGAGCATGTGCATATAATAAACACCAAGAAAATATTGCATGTCAAGGAGGTTGGTATCCCAGGGAGGATTCGGGTATTAACCTCTGGCTCACAAGATAACCCCTAAAACACCTATTGTCAAGGAGATTGGTAGCCCAGGGACATTCGGGTACTAGCCTCTGGCTCACAAGAAAACTAAAGTAATAAAAATCACCTATTGTCAAGGAGGTTGGTAGCCCAGGGAGGATTCGTGTCGCGACCCAAAACCCACCCTAGGAGTTAGAGTGAATCTTGGACGACTTAATCATTACTTACATGACTTGCTTGACGAACCAACCTGCAAAACTCACAGAACATATACAATAGAGGATAACAGCGGAAGCATAACTATAAAACACAACGGAAGTCTAACAAACCTCTAAGTATATATACACATGGTCCAAGTTTAATACAAAAGAAAACAAAACAAAGAAAGTGCGGACATGCCCGCCAAAATACATGGATATAATCACTCATGCTCACCCACAGCTAAACCACTTAGAATCTAATACCACCTACTGATAACCCTCTACGGGAGGTTCCTCCAAAGGTTCCTCGACGTACTCCTCCTCCACCCAAGGGCTAGGAGCACAGACATCAAATGGAGCAGCAGCTCCCTCAGAACCTGCCGACATAAGAAGTACGGCTGAGCATGGAATACTCAGCGGGTACTAAATACTAACCAATAGTCACAGCAAAACCATAGCAGTATAGGAAGCAGGAAGCATTTCACATATATAAAGCAGGAAACAATTCAAGCATATAAAGCAGGAATAATTCATATCATGACAATAAAGTAAAGGAGTATATAATCATGCTTGAATTCATAAAAGCCGATAAAACCCTTGAAAACACCGTGCACTTGACTTGATTTGGAAATACCATTTCCGTACTTGAAACTTGTCATGTTGTCTTATCTTATCATATCATGCGTGTCATGCCATGTCATGCTTGCTTGGAAAGTAAACTACTTGTGAGGGAAGGGAGACCCTTCTTCCTAAATGCCCATGCTTGTCATGCCATGTCTTGTCATGTTTGCTTGTTCGGGAAAGTAATCTACTTGTGAGGGAAGGGAGACCCTTCTTCCTAAGATGCTCATGCTTGTCATGCCGTGTCATGTCATGCTTGTATCATGCTTGGAAGAGTAAACTACTTGTGAGGGAAGGGAGACCCTTCTTTCTAAATGCTCATGTCATGTCCTTTCACTTGTGAGATGTCCTTGTGAGATGTACTTGCGAGGGAAGGGAAACCCTTCTTATGATATGTATGTATTTGCGAGGGAAGGGAGACCCTTCTTATGATAATGCATGATTTACTTGTCCTTGCCAAAAGCGAGGTAAAACATATCGTAGGATATGCCCCACCTCTAAATTCCATTCTTGAAAAACGTCGGTAATCCATGTCATGCATGTGTGCTCGTGAGATCGTGTGCATACTTGCATTTGGAATTAAATATGACAATTTGGGTAATTTACAAAGCATAGCATATCACGATTTGAACAAGTAATAAGTCGCACATTTGAGAAATGTAAGAAACACACTATCATATGCCCTAACAATTTCATGAATAATTAAACATGTATTCCCTTAATTTATCCTCTATTTTGTTCACCTTGGCAATTCATCAAACATAGGGTGTGCTCATTTTTTTTTCACTTAACCTAGATCATGCTCTTCTAGGTGGGTTATGCTCACATCACACTTGTATGTTCATTATTGGTACAATGCCCTTTCCCATTCATTCATCACATCATCCACACGGCATCCATTCGCCAACATCCACCTCCATTCACCATTCATACCACCAATCTCATAACACATATATAAGTGAAGGAAAATAAGAAGAAATAAAGGAAAAGAGAAGCTATAACTAGGAGGGTAGTAAGAAGTACCGACCTTGATCAAGTGAGGAAGAAATCCCCCTTTCCAAAACGACCGTGAGTTGCTGCCCTAGCTTGGAACACGAGCTCCACACGAGCTTGAGCCGAGATCTTGAAGGAAAACGTGCTTGAGGATGATCTAGGGTCTCAAACCCCTTTGATTTCTCTTCAAAATGGAAACCCTAGGTTTAGGAACCCTTTCTCCTCTCTTCTAATCTCCCAATTCTTCTAAGTATTTAGAATGAGCCCTAAAGGCTCGGGCAATCCTATATAAGAAAAGGTATAACACCCTTATGCCGAAAATGCCCCTAGTGAAAATTCTGCAAAAACGCGAGTACCGAGCGATCGGTGTTAATGACCGATCGATCGGTTGCCTACCGATCGATCGGTTTCATAACCGAGCGATCGGTTAAAATTTCACTCTCTGGAAAATTTCTCCATACAAAAATCTTGACCAGTCGATAGCCTCCGAGCGATCGGTTTTGGACCGATCGATCGCTCCATGGACCGAGCGATCGGTGGTCTGCAGGTCCAAACTGTTTTGGCCATAACTTTTGACTCGTTCGTCCGATTTTGACGATTCAACTTGCGTTGGGTTCGTACTTCGAAAACGAACATTTCTGACATTTTGGAATTTCCAATTTCTTCCTTATTTATTAATTGCATTACTTTAAAGGAAAAATGGCTACGAAGGGTCATGCATAAATGTGAAAAGGTCCGGGGCTCTACAATTCGGGTACTAACCTCTGGCTCACAAGAAAACCATGCATTTCATAACAAGGAGGTTGGTAGCCCAGGGACATTCGGGTGCTAGCCTCTGGCTCACAAGTGCATTGCATATCAAGGAGGTTGGCAGCCCAGGGAGATTCGGGTGCTAGCCTCTGGCTCACAAGTTACAAGATGGAGGTTTACAAGATGATGATCATGCATTCATGCATGCACGCATACATGATTTCTACGAGGCATACCGGGACATGACAGAGATTTTCAAGCATGAGTTCTATCGGCGTTTTCGCATTCATGTACGCACGTCAGGATGCTTGTATTGTATTATGCCTTATACTGTTTCTTTTGTGATGTTTCTATTACTGGTTGTATGATATTACTATTGTGTGTTTTATTATTGTTATGGTCTGCTAGTAGGTTGTACTCGCTGAGTATTCCATGCTCAGCCGTACTTTCATGTCGGCAGGTACTGAGGGAGCCCTCGACCCGGAGCCTTGGGTCGAGGAAGAGTATATAGAAGAGAGAGAGCCGGCTATTCCATTACATTCTCAGGCGGACCGAGACCTCGATGCGTGGCCATACCTCGACTACTGTTGAGGGGAGAGTATGAGAGGGTCTTGTGTATTTTGATATTTTGATAGGTGGGCCTGTCCACCTTAGACTTAGACATGTCTTGTATTTATGTTAACTTGGAATACTATTTTGGATCATCAGAAGAAATGAAAATTTGTTTACGCTTCCGCATATATGATAGCTTTCGCGCTCTGATTGTCGTTGTTAGTACTATATTTTTATCTTGTGCATTACAGGATGGTTTGATAGGTACGCAGTGTGACACCTAAAATATCCCTAAGCTCCTAGGGGGTATTTCGGGGCGTTACAAGTCTCTTCGTTTAGTCTTGATGACGACATGCCAATCTTCTTCCGTTGGGCCTTCGACATAAAATACTTGCTTAGCTTGAGATGCCATAACATAGGGTTCACTCATCACCAAGTGTGCCGGGAGCAAACGTGTGAAGTTCACGAGTTTAAACCCAAATGAATCGATCTTTATTCCTCTACCTTGTGTCATCACATCACCCCAATCGCACTTAAACAATAAAAATGTTAACCTTTCAGAATACGTCACCTCAACTACGTCTGTTAAGTGACCATAGTAGGTGATATCTGTGACAATAGGGGTTCTATCCTTGGAAGTTGCATAACTTGTAGTCGTTGATGTGACCACAACACCACTATTTTGACTCTTATGTCCACGCTCCCTAAGTGTTGTACAAAACCTGTATCCATTTATGACGTAGCCCATAAACCTTGTTGCGGCTTTTTGTGGACCGTATGATAGCCATGTAATCTTGTCAGACACCGGGTTACCTGAATGATGTAGTAGTTGAACCTATTTGAAGGCCAAGATGCAATTAATTCAAATCGCAAACATTAATAATGGGATGGGAACAAATGTGTCCAGTTAAGAAAATATAACTTACATAGCCCCTAAACCATGAGCTAAATTGTTTGCTGTGCTTTTTTCGGAGCATGTGGGGAGCCGACCTAATAAGTTTTGGATTGGTCATCCTCAGTTCATTCATGTGCTGACAGCAAGGAACCATTCGATGTCAAGTGGTGCTCAAATCTACTTTATTAAGTTAAAAACGAGAGTTTCAACAAAAGATAACAGAGAAAAACCTTCATAATATTTGTCTGACTCTCGATTAGTTGTGATTTCCTCGGAGTTGAATAACACATAACGTTGTATCTGCTGCTGCCATTGTAATTCACTTAGAGCGAATGGCTGCGCACCCCCTATTGGAGTCTCATCGTCATTTTTCACCGGCCTGTTCAATCTCGATTCCACATCATTTAGGTACCTTGAGCAGAATGTCAAGCATTCGTCCGCCAAGTATTCTTCTACAATGCTACCCTCAGGTCGAGCTCGATTATGGATGTTACAACTTAATTTAATCCAAATTAATGGACATAAAATCAAGAGTAAAAATAATACACTTACAAGTGCACAAGTGACACAGTTGATGTATCTGGTGAGCACAGGGTCGAATCCACAGGGATTGACTATTGTGCAACAAGAATTAAGGAAACGAAATCTAGAGAAAAAAAAGATTTAAAATCAGTTTCCCACTCAATGAGAATGGAGCAAAAATCACTGTTACTGTAAAGCAATGAAAAAGAGGTCTAAGGTTTCAGGAAAATCCACCTACCCCTCCTTATGCTTAGATTTGGATGAAAACACATCTAGAATTAAATAATAATTTAATATAGATGGAAAATTATACGATAAAACCACTGACCATTAAATTCAATTGAATAATTAGAGAAATAAAAAATCACTTGGTATCCAACTCACAGGGGATCCAAGCATTCCATATATCATTCGATCATACGAAATCAAAGAACATATAGAGAGGAACAATTAACCAAACTAAGAAAATTATTCAATTAAAATAAATAATCAAACCATCCACATCGTCCACATAAATTGGAAAAAGGTTTCAAATCCCTAACCTTAGAAGGGTGTTTAGCCAACCATGTTTGGAGTTGTCATCCTCAATGGTTTTCCAAACACTATAATAAAATAACTCCAAAAAAAACTAAAAGAAGAAGAGAGAAAAGAGAATGAGAAAAGATCAGAGAGAGCTCCAAAAGTCTCTCACTTTAGGTTTATATAGACTAAAGGGAAAAGAGAAGGGAAAAAAAGCAAAAGAGAAACTTCTAATTCCAAAATTTCAACCAAAATTGCACTTCCCTTCACTTGATGACGTATTTTGGCCTCTTAAACGTCCGAATTAGGGGATCTTTGTGAAATACAATTTTGTTCTCCTTTAAGTCTTCTTTCCAAAACATCAAACCTTGCCTTAATCTGAATTTTGAGTCAAACGTTATATCCAAATTAGTAAGTACTGTCTAGATTAGGCGGGAATCCGGGAAATCCTCCTTCTTTGTTTGAGATTGGTTGCTAAATAATAGCACTCCTCTAGCCATCCACGAAATTTCTTGCCTTTCTTGTAGATTTAGTTGACCTCCATTAAGCTCCTTACTTCAATTCCAAAATCCACCCAAAATAGAGAGTTCTTGTGACCAAAATAGACTTTCTCCTTTTTTTTTCTGAAATAGAAACATCAATATAGCACACTTCTTCTTTCTAATTCAAGAGAGTTCCACCATTTTTATGGAAAAATCATATGAATCTATATCTTCCTAAGATTCTCCAGCCATGTTGTAGAATCTTTCTATACTTGGTCTTGGGCTTTGACTCTTTGACTTGAGACTTGGCTTCTTGGACTTTTGGCTTGGGCTTTGCACTTTGGGCTCTAACTCCTTTAGATCTTTGAGTTGAACATGGGCTATTTGAAACTTTGGACTTCTTGAATCCCGAGAGTAATCTGGGGTTAGGATTCCTACAAAAAATAAATACACATAATAAGTCTCTCTTAAAAATATTTTGCATGCGACCTTCCAAGACATGTATGAATACATGCAAATGTATCATGAAAATTAAGAGAAAGAGGACAACACAATGGTAAGAAGAGAATACACCACTTTACGTGTAAAAATGAAGATATAAACCAAAGAAGTATGATAATGCTTATTTAAATGAGGATAATTAAGTAAAATTAAGCACTTATCAACACCCCCCAACCAGCATTTTGCTAGTCCTCGAGCAAAAAGAATGTGAAGCAATATCAAAGTATCATCATTTCAATTCCATAAGACAAACAGCAAACTTTCATCATGCAGAATAACCAAGAATTTTTTTTTTGAAAGAATCTCAGTTCATCTCTCAGTAGCATCACCCTGTGGTGACAATGATTTCAACTTAGATTGAAGAGGTAGAATAGAGTTAATCAATTAATCAGGATAATAACTATAAAGCATGACTGACAATCTCTGTCACGCCCCAAAATACCCCCTAGGAGTTAAGGGATACTTTAGAGGTGACTACGTGTACCTGTCAAACCATCCTGTAATGCAAGAGGCTAAACACAATATAATACAATGAAAATCAGAGCGCGGAACTAAACATAAGTGCGGAAGCATAAGCCAACTTTTCTTTTCTTCTATTACTCCATATAGTATTCCAAGTTAACATATACTAAATACAATCAAAGTAAAGGTGGACATGCCCACCTATCAAAATACAAAAGGAATTCTCTAACACTCTCCTCTCAACAGTAGTCGAGGTATGGCCACACATCCAAGTCCCCATCCTCTTGAGACTGCCATGGGATAGGTGGCTCCCTCTCCTCTACATACTCCTCCTCGACCCAAGGCTCGGGGTCGAGGACATCCACAGTACCTGCCGACATAAAAGTACGGCTGAGCATGGAATACTCAGCGAGTACAAACTACTAGCTAACCATAACAATAGCGAAAGCATAACAACAGTGAGCAATACAAGATATTAATTTAAAGCAATAGTAAAAGCATAAGATACATAGCCATATCTTGACATGCGTGTATGAATGCAAAAACCTCGGTAAAACTCATGTCTCGGAAACCCTTTTCGTGTCTCGGTCAAATCATGTATGTGTATCGTGTCTTGTCTTGTATTTCATGTCTTGATTTGTTCTTGACTTGTATACTTGTGAGCCAGAGGCTAGCACCCTTCCTTGGGCTACCAACCTCCTTGTCATGTTCTCTCTTGCATTTCACTTGTGAGCCAGAGGCTAGCACCCTTCCTGGGGCTACCAACCTCCTTGTCATGTTCTTGTTCCATTTCTCTTGTGAGCCAGAGGCTAGCACCCTTCCTTGGGCTACCAACCTCCTTGTCATGTTCTTGTTCCGTTTCTCTTGTGAGCCAGAGGCTAGCACCCTTCCTTGGGCTACCAACCTCCTTGTCATGTTCTTGTTCCATTTCTTATACAAATACAATCTTGGAAAAACCCGGTTTCATGCATGCATGCGTGCTTGTGTGCTTGTCAATAGTGGTAATCATGATGACATACTTGAACGGGCGGATCACATGATTATGGCATTTCAATCCTTAACATAGTGGTATGAAAATTTAGGCAACATATAGCACATTTGAGCAATTTATCATTTCTAAGAACAATTACACAATTTCTATTTCCATTTTCTTCATTAAGTCCATTTATCCCTTGTTTAGTCATTTTATCAAACACATAGCATGCAAGGTTCCTTAATGGTTCATCTTCTTCTTTTTAGTGCCTACTTTCCATCCAAAAATCAAGGTATGTTCATTATTGGTAAAGTACCCATCCACCATTTCCATCACACACATCACCCAACATACATCTCGGCATCCGATCGACACATCAACCCCCACACACATCCATACCTTTTTCTTATCTTATTTAGGTTCATTGGAGATGATACATTTTATATGGGAGGCAAACATAATAGCATAAATCACATTTCATAAGGAAAAACCTAGAGTCATTGCTAGGGTAAGTTAGTAGGGTGTACTAACCTTGAATCGAAGCTTGATCTTGGTGTAGACCTTGATTTAAACTCCAACTTGGAAGAAGAAAGCCCTTACTCAAACTATACTTGCTTGGGTAGGAAACCCTCTTGAAAATACCGTAGAGAGTGCTGCCCTAGCTTGAGAAGGGAACCCCACACGAGCTTGAGTTGAAATCTTGAAGAAAACGTGCTTGGGGACGATCTAGGGTCTTCACCCCCTTGATTTCTTCTCCAATGGAAAACCCTAGTTGCAAATCCCCTTCTCCTCTCTCTCTATCTCTCAAAATCCCTTAAGTGTTGTGAATGAAGCCCTAAAGGCTCGGGCAAGCCTTAAGGAGAAAGGGTTTAACCCCCAAAAGACGATAAAGCCCTTACTGAAATTTCTGCAAAAACGCGAAGACCGAGCGATCGGTGGTTATGACCGATCGACCGGTTGCCTACCGAGCGATCGGTGTTCATGACCGATCGACCGGTCAAAAACTCACTCTCTGGAAAATTTCCCCATACAAAATTTCTGACCGCGCGATAGCTACCGATCGATCGGTTATGGACCGATCGATCGCTGATTGAACCGAGCGATCGGTTCTCTACATGTCTGGACTGTTTTGACCATATCTTTTGACTCGCTCGTCGGATTTCGACGATTCAACTTGCGTTGGGTTCGTCTTTCGAAAACGCACATTTCTAACGTTTCGGAATTTCCGATTTCTTCCTTATTTATTAATTAGACTATAAAAACGGCCAATTAGCTATGAAGGTGGTATTCATTAAGGATGAAAAAGTCCGGGGTGCTACAATCTCCCTTTTCAAAACAGATTTATCTTTTCAAAACAATTGAAGAAGAACAAAAATTACTCATAATAAACTTCTTCATATGGCACATTCTAATCAAGACATCAAATTTCGAATTATTAGGGCACTGGTTTTCATTATATTTCAGCCATATATTCCAGCATTCTAAATAAAGTCCAAATCACTAAGTCACCATTTAGAAAATTTTGAGTGCATGTGCAATCTAACAAATATCCAAAGTATCGATTTCCTTAAGCAGAGTCAATTTTTTAATCACCACAGAATGGTCGGGTTGGCCTAAGGATCCGATTCAAAACTAAGCTAATCTGTCCAGGATCACGAAAGTTGTGGATATTCACCTTAATACCTCATGGGCTTTATCTGTGATATTCCAGTTTATTCGCTTTTTTACAATGACGGTTTTCACCCAACTTGTTTTAACAAGGTCATAGCAAAACAAACTGATATTTCAACATTGAGAGCACATTTTTGAATGCCCATATCCTTTTTCTTTCTTTCTTTTCCTCTTTTTTTTTTTTTTTTTCCAAAGACCTGACAAGAGGTAGCCCTTTTCAAAGTACCTGGTCTAATTCACTGGTTTCTTTCCATGACTTCATCATAACCCAGTTCTGTTTTTCTTCTTACCAGCAAACCAAGTGAACAAGATTGTCATAGTTCATCAGACTTGGTTTCTCCCTACATTCCAGACAATTATCCACTCAACAACTACCAAATTCAACCTAGCTCCAGATATTGAGTCAGATGTGTAGTGAAATTTTAAAAATTCATCAATTTATAATTCACTAACTGAGAATTAGTAATAAAGACTTTTCATTGTAAACAGCTGGAATTGAGCTTCTTAAAAATTTTCACCGTGTGCCTTTATAATCCAAAATTCAATAGCTCACTAGATGGAAGGCAAAGAAGAAATAGAAAGTAGCCAAGACAGAAACATAGTTTTTTTTTTTTTTTTTTGTAAAGGAGGAATGCAATGGTCTACTATTAGTAGAGATTATCCCAACAATAAAGCACAAATCTACACCCCCCAACCTAAATCGAACATTGTCCTCAATGTTTCAAATAGAGATTTATATGAAATATAACATTGAGAGATCAAAAAGAGATAGAGGGTATGAAACATCATAGGGATATGAACTAATCAATCAAACTAAAAGAGAAAATAAAGCAAGTAAAAAAACAAAAATGCATAGTATACACAGAAATTCATCTCAAGTGAGAGAAAAGATCAATCAGGATAAACAGGATCTTCTAGAGTTGTGGACTCATCATCTGGTGTGAAATTCTCCAAAAACGGTTTCAATCGTTGACCATTGACTTTAAAAACATTACCGTTTTTAGGATTCTCAATCTCGACAGTTCCATAAGGGTAAACAGTTTTCACAATGAAAGGGCCGGTCCAACGAGATCGAAGCTTACCAGGAAATAGATGCAAACGAGAATTATACAAAAGAACTTTTTGAGAAGGCTCAAAAGATTTTCGAAGAATATGCTTATCATGAAAAACCTTCATTCTTCCTTTGTAAATTTTGGCACTCTCGTAAGCATCATCACTGATAATGGCTCGAGGTGTTCCAAACCTTGATAAAACATTTTCTTTTAAAAATCGCAAGACCGTTTTGTGGTCATTGGTTTTGTTTGGAACAGCCTCGATCCATTTTGACACATAATCAACGGCTACTAAGATATAAAGATACCCAAAAGAAGGAGGGAATGGTCCCATGAAATCGATGCCCCAACAGTCAAAGACTTCAATAATCAAAATTGGGTTGAGAGGCATCATATTCCGACGGGAGATTCCTCCTAATTTTTGGCAGCGCTCACATGCTTTGCAAAACTCATGAGTGTCCTTAAAAAGAGTGGGCCAATAAAAACCACATTACAGAATTTTTGCGGTAGTCTTTTTGGCTGAAAAATGACCACCACATGCTTCAGAGTGACAAAAGGAGATGACATTCATGTGTTCAGAATCAGGCACACATCTTCGAATAATTTGATCAGAACAATATTTAAACAGATAAGGATCATCCCAGAAAAATCTACGTACCTCGGTCAAAAATTTCTTTTTATCTTGTTGTTTCCAATGAATAGGAAGGTTACCTGTAACAAGATAGTTCGCAATATCTGCAAACCAAGGTAATTGGGAGACAGCAAAAAGTTGCTCATCGAAAAATGTGTCTTTGATCGGCATTGTCTCCAGGAATCAGAGAGCACAAGACGGGATAAATGATCAGCCACTACATTTTCTACTCCTTTTTTATCTTTAATTTCTAAGTCAAATTCCTGGAGTAGGAGGATCCACCTAAGGAGTCTTGGTTTAGCATCCTTCTTAGAAAGAAGGTACTTTAAAGCTGCATGGTCAGTGAATATAACAATTCGAGATCCAATCAAGTAAGATCGGAACTTGTCAAGTGCAAAGACTACGACTAGAAGTTCTTTTTCTGTAGTAGAATAGTTCATCTGAGCACTGTTCAAGGTCCTACTTGCATAGTAAATGACACAAGGCTTCTTATCCTTGCGTTGCCCTAGCACGGCCCCAACCGCATAATCACTAGCATCACACATAATTTCAAAGGGTAAACTCCAATCAGGTGGTTGCATTATAGGAGCAGAAGTCAACATGCCTTTCAGCTTTGCAAAAGCCTCTTGGCATGCTTTAGTCCACTCGAAGGAGTTTTCCTTTGATAGAAGGTTACACAATGGTCTAGATATTGCACTAAAGTCTTTAATAAACCTTCTGTAAAATCCTGCATGACCTAGAAAAGATCTAATGTCCTTAATGGTCTTTGGGGTGGGCAAATTGGCTATCAAATCAATTTTGGCTCGATCCACTTCGATTCCTTGGGAGGAGACAATGTGGCCAAGCACGATCCCTTTAGAGACCATAAAATGACACTTCTCCCAATTCAGAATGAGGTTTTTCTCCTCACATCGAACCAAAACAATCTTTAAATGAAACAGAGAATCATCAAAAGAATCACCAAACACAGAAAAATCATCCATAAACACTTCAAGAAAATGCTCTACCATATCACTAAATATACTCAACATGCATCTTTGGAATGTGGCAGGAGCATTACACAACCCAAATGGCATCATTCGGTAAGCAAAAGTGCCGAATGGACATGTAAAAGTGGTCTTTTCTTGATCCTCAAGTGCAATTTCTATCTGATTATAACCGGAGTACCCATCTAGGAAACAATAAAATTTATGACCAGCTACTCTTTCTAAAATTTGGTCCATGAAGGGTAAAGGGAAATGGTCTTTCCTAGTCACTGAGTTCAACTTCCTATAGTCAATGCACACTCGCCAACCAGTTGTGACTCTAGTTGGGATTAATTCATCATTAGCATTCTTGACTACAGTTATACCAGATTTCTTAGGTACCACTTGGGTAGGACTTACCCACTGACTATCAGAAATAGGGTATATGATCCCTACATCCAAAAGTTTTAGGACCTCTGCTCTAACCACATCTTTCATGTTAGGATTCAGTCTGCGCTGCATCTCTCTAGAGGGTTTAGCATTATCCTCCAAATATATCCTATGGGTACAAATTAAGGGACTGATTCTCTTAATATCAGCTATGGTCCACCCTATTGCACCTTTGTGTTCTTTAAGAACATCAATTAATTTTTCTTCCTGAGTCTCATTCAATTGTGAGGAGATGACCACTGGGAATGTCTCTGCTTGTCCCAAAAATGCATATTTGAGATCAGCTGGCAAAGGTTTCAACTCAAGCTTTGGTGTTTGGATACTTGAAGGGAGGGGCAGGGTATCGCGAGGTGGCAATTCCTCAAAACGTGATCTCCACTTGTTAGTATCCAACACCGGAACAAATTCCAACAAAGAGTTTACAGAATTAATTAAAATGTCCTCATCAAAATCATTAAAAAGTGTCAAACAAGCTTCTAGAGGATCAGAAAAAGAAGATTGAAGAAATTGGTCTTGCACAAGAGTTTCAATCAAGTTTACTCCATGCACATCATCATCATCATCCCCAGGTTGTTTGCAGATATTAAAAATATTTAATTCCAAAGTCATGTTGCCAAACGAGAGTTTCATGACACCATTCCTGCAGTTGATCAAAGCATTGGAGGTTGCAAGGAATGGGCGGCCTAAAATAACAGGAATTTGAATGCATGCATTCAACACAGGTTGTGTGTCCAAGACAATAAAATCAACAGGAAAGTAAAATTTGTCTACTTGGACTAACACATCCTCCACTACCCCTCTCGGTATTTTCACTGAACGGTCAGCAAGTTGGAGTGTTACCTTAGTGGGCTTTAGCTCACCAAGACCCAACTGCTCATACACCGAGTAGGGTAAGAGGTTAACACTAGCCCCAAGGTCAAGCAAAGCTTGCTCTATCCTGAAGTTCCCAATAATACAAGAAATTGTTGGGCATCCTGGATCTTTGTATTTGGGTGGGGTATTATGTTGAATGATTGCACTCACTTGTTCTGTCAAGAAAGCTTTCTTTTGTACATTAAGCCTACATTTGACTGTACATAAATCTTTTAAGAACTTGGCATATGATGGAATTTGTTTGATAGCATCTAACAAGGGGATGTTGATCTTTACCTGTTTGAAGATTTCTAAAATATCAGCATTATGAACTAACTTTTGAGGAGGTTGTAACCTTTGGGGAAAAGGAGCAGGTATCGAACATTGTAAATCCATATCAGATTTGGACTTAACAAGTTCATCATCACTCTTTGATTTTAAAGATTCCTCAGGTTTGTTAACCTTCTTTGGAATATCTTTATCAATTATTTTTCCATTTCGTAGAGTGGTGATGGACTTGATATGTTCCTCTTGGGAATCTGAAGAATTTGAATTACTTACCTCAAATTGGCCTCTAGGATTTGGTTGAGGTTGAGCAGGAAATTTGCCCTTTTCTTGAAAGCTCAACGAAGAGGTCAACTCTTTGACCGAATTCTTCAGATCATTGATAGCTTGCATTGTCTGATTATTAATGTTTGTTTGACCTTGCATGAATTGTTGCAACGTCTCCTCAAGGGTCTTCGTATGTGGAGGCACATAAGGAGTATGAGTGGAAGGCCCCTGAGGAGGGTTGTTTGCAGTAGGACCATTTTTCCAACTAAAGTTGGGATGGTTCCTCCAACCAGGATTGTAAGTTTCCGAGTAGGGAGAAGAGAAAGGCCTTTTATAGGTGTTCATGACATTTGCTTGATCATGTAACACCTCTTGAAAAGCTGGGATTGTAGGACAATCTTGAGTTCGGTGTACATTAGTCTCGCATATGCCACAAACATCTTCCACTTTTTCAGTGGCCTTAATTGAGTTTACTTTCATAAGTTCCATGGCTTCTACTTTTCTGGTCAAACTGGCTATTTTGGCATTCACATCATTATTCTCTTCTTTCAGGAGGTACATACCTCCCTTAGTCATGGCATTAGGCTTGGTCTTATCTGACCTATCAGTCTATCAGTGTTATCCAAAGATTGGGCATTTTCAGCTAATTGGTCAAAATAATCCCAAGCCTCTTCGGGATCTTTATTTAGAAACTCACCATTGCACATCATCTCTACAAACTGACGCATTTGAGAGGTTAAACCTTCATAGAAGAAACTAACGGTGCGCCATGTCTCGTAGCCATGATGGGGGTAAGTCAACAATAATTCTTTGAAACGTTCCCAACATTGGAAAAAAGTTTCATTCTCCTTTTGGGAGAAATTCATGATGTTCCTCCTAAGAGTATTAGTCTTATGGGTAGGGAAGAATTTTTTTAGAAACTCCCTGGTCAGTTCTTGCCATGTGCCAATGGATCTTGGCTTTAGAGAATTTAGCCAATTTTTGGCCTTCTCTTTTAAAGAGAAAGGAAACAATTTTAACCTAACCACATCATCACTAACATTTGATTGTGCAAGGTTGCACAAACCTCATCAAATTCTTTCAAGTGTAGGTAAGGACTTTCTGAGTCTAAGCCATGGAACTTAGGAAGTAATTGAATCACTCCCGGTTTTAAGTCAAAAGTATTTGCATTAGTGGGAAAAACCATACAAGACGGAGAACTCGTCCTTGTTGGTTGCAAATATTCACGCAAGGTCAGCATTGGTGGATTATTATGAACTCCATTATCCCCCTGATCACTTTCATTGTCAGTCATAGTGTCTGATGAATAAGAATGATCAGAATCTTCAAACAAGTTATTAGACAAGTCTTCAATCTCAAAGTATGTTCTCCTCAAGCGGCTTGTGTGATCTCGTTGCCACGTGATCATACAAATGAGAGAACTCAAAGGGAAAGTCAGGGATTCAAACAAGAATGCATGCACCTCCTAGAAGTCTTCTATACGAACAAGCTAGCTAAAGGGGGCGACAGACGAGGCACGTATACAGAGTATACGCCAAGCTTCCCTACTAGGTTGTAAGTTGACAGTAGATGCAAGATAAGTAGGAGAATAACGAGAGTGAATGAGTGAGTTTACCAGAAGTGAAGAAATTCCTGAACTTAGGCAAAGCAATGTCTGTTTCCAAGTAGGCAAGCAATAGATGTACCTGTTTTACACAAGCAATATCAATCCGCTTAATTACCTACCGTGGGAGGGTGCACGGAATTCCAACATTCCACTAAAAAAAAATAAAACTCAGACTCTTTTTTTTTTCAGTCAAGTTAGAAGCAAGAAAATAAAAGTTAGAAGTTAGGAGCAGGAAAGTAAAAGTTAGCAGTTAGAAGTTAGAAGATAGGAGCAAGAAAGTAAAAGTTAGAAGTTAGGAGTTAGAAGCAAAAAAAAGTAAAAGTTAGCAGTTAAAAGTTAGAAGTCAGGTGCAAAAAGTAAAAGTTAGGAGTTAGAATTAGAGGGAATGAGGAATGAGAGAATTTCGTAACCCGTGTTCTCGTCACACGTTGCAATCCCCGGCAACGGCGCCAAAAACTTGTTACAACTTAATTTAATCCAAATTAATGGACATAAAATCAAGAGTAAAAATAATATACTTGCAAGTGCACAAGTGACACAGTTGATGTATCTGGTAAGCACAGGGTCGAATCCACAGGGATTGACTATTGTGCAACAAGAATTAAGGAAACGAAATCTAGAGAAAAAAGAGATTTAAAATCAGTTTTCCACTCAATGAGAATGGAGCAAAAAATCACTGTTACTGTAAAGCAATGAAAAAGAGGTCTAAGGTTTCAGGAAAATCCACCTACCCCTCCTTATGCTTAGATTTGGATGAAAACACATCTAGAATTAAATAATAATTTAATATAGATGGAAAATTATACGATAAAACCACTGACCATTAAATTCAATTGAATAATTAGAGAAATAAAAAATCACTTTGTATCCAACTCACAGGGGATCCAAGCATTCCATATATCATTCGATCATATGAAATCAAAGAACATATAGAGAGGAACAATTAACCAAACTAAGAAAATTATTCAATTAAAATAAATAATCAAACCATCCACATCGTCTACATAAATTGGAAAAAGGTTTCAAATCCCTAACCATAGAAGGGTGTTTAGCCAACCATGTTTGGAGTTGTCATCCTCCTTAATGGTTTTCCAAACACTATAATAAAATAACTCCAGAAAAAACTAAAAGAAGAAGAGAGAAAAGAGAATGAGAAAAGATTAGAGAGAGCCCCAAAAGTCTCTCACTTTAGGTTTATATAGACTAAAGGGAAAAGAGAAGGGAAAAAAAGCAAAAGAGAAACTTCTAATTCCAAAATTTCAACCAAAATTGCACTTCCCTTCACTTGATGACGTATTTTGGCCTCTTAAACGTTCAAATTAGGGGATCTTGGTGAACTACAATTTTGTTCTCCTTTAAGTTGTCTTTCCAAAACATCAAACTTTGCCTTAATCTGAATTTTGAGTCAAACGTTATGTCCCAATTAGTAAGTACTGTCTAGATTAGGCGGGAATCCGGGAAATCCTCCTTCTTTGTTTGAGATTGGTTGCTAAATAATAGCACTCCTCTAGCCATCCACGAAATTTCTTGCATTCTTGTAGATTTAGTTTGACCTCCATTTGAATTCCAAAATCCACCCAAAATAGAGTTCTTGAGGGGTGACCAAAATAGACTCCTTCTCCTTTTTTTTTTCTGAAGGAATTAGAAACTAATAATATAGCACCTTCTTCTTTCTAATTCTAGAGAGTTCCACCATTTTTATGGCAAAATCATATGAATCTATATCTTCCTAAGATTCTCCAGCCATGTTGTAGGAGATCTTTCTATCCTTGGTCCTTGGTCTTTGACGCTTCGTGCTTGAGACTTGCTTGCTTCTTGGACTTTTGGCTTGGTGGGCTTTGCACTTTGGGCTCTAACACTCCTTTAGATCTTTGAGTTGAACATGGGCTATTTGAAAAACTTTGGACTTACTTGAATCCCGGATGAGTAATCTAGGGCGTTAGATTTCCTACCAAAAAACTTACGAATACACGTAATTATGTCGCTCTTTAAAAATATTTGCAGCGGACTTCCATGATCATGTATGAATAAATTGCAAAAGTACATGAAAATTAAGCGAAAGAGACAACACAATTGTAAGAAGAGAATACATCCAATTTAGTGTATTAAAAAAATCGTATGAAGATTAAGAATTAAACCAAAGAAGGTATGCTAATTTGCTTGTTTAAATGAGGGTTAATAAGCAAAATTAAGCCACTTAATGGACGAAGTTTTCCAAGTATCTAGTACTCTTAATGCGAATAATGTAGGGGTAGAGACAAAAAAAAATAAAAATCAATTATAATACGGTGGGAACAAAATTCCCAAATTTGATTAAATTATAATTGATGAGACCATTACCTTTTGATGGGGATAAATCCAACGGTATTGCAAGGTCAACCTCCTGCTTACGGCCCAAGTGTATAGCGAGTGCACCATAAAATCAAAAAAGAAGCGTGGGGAAAAAATATCTTGCAAAAATGACAAAGCGTAAGCTCATTGTCTCCTCTGACACGTGTCTCAAATCTCACCTGAATGACTTGCGAACAAATGTTAGAAAAGACGGTGCTCAATCATCAACAATGGTAGGACTTGTTGCATTAAAATATGAGAGTCGTGGGCCTCTTCTCCAGATAGAATTGACGCTCTTTCACTTACCTGTCTTGCACAATGTGAGGAAGTAACCACTCTGGAACCTTCAATCTCAGAACCGTGTTGGAAAACAATACTGGTCTCATTCTTGTCCATCGAAAAGCAGCAGGGGGAGAAACTTTGCTCTGCAAGGTTGGAATAGCGTGAAGGTGCACGTCTCACGCCCTATCAACCAAGTCAAGGGTGAGCTTTTAAGCCATCTTAGATTTCCCTTAGAAAACTATACCCCCCCAAAAAGTCCCGGGCACATTATCACATACCATTTTTTCATATGCATTACATCAAGCGTTGTGCTCTCAACTAATTGTGCCCCGTATGGTAAATCAAGAATAACTGAGGCTTCTGCAATTATAGGGCATAGCCTCAGACCCGTTGCCTTGGTCGTTTTGCCAAGCCTGCTTAGGAGGGAGAGACTAATACCCTCTAATGACACAGCACATAGCAGACCCAGAAATTATGGGTTGGAGCACATCTGAACTCAGGAATGCCCAATGAAAGAAGAGTTTATTTTTCTGGAAACCTGTGATCCACCATTAAGAAGCGATTGGTGCCACATGTAGCAATGACTTTCTACTTTTAACCAGGTATATCAAAAAGTGGCAAGTGTCTTTGTGGAAGACTGAGGGCAAGCCCAATTCCCTTTGTGCTCCAAAATGAAAACATCGGCATAAGCATGGGAAGTCACTAATGGTCAAGAGCAAATGCCAGCCAATTATAAAATGTCTCATTTTTCGACGTAATCATAAGCTTGGCAAATCACTTTGTCCATAAGTCATTTAAACTCTTCGAATAGAGAGCCTCTGACACATCAATGGGCATTTCTTGGGCCCTGAGGGACCAGGAATAAGTAAGGCATAATGAAATTAGGTGACTTCATGGCACAGCCCCCTTCCCGGTAAAGTTAGTTGTAGGGGGATCGTACACTTCTGCACCTCATTTAAGAGCCACCACACAGGCCCAGGTAGCTTCGCTCAAGAGACGATGGCTGCCTTTGAGTGAGCATCTAATCACGTGAAAGTCGTGTACACCTACAAATCACGAGGGCAGGTGGTTGGGCCCGAAAAAAGTGACACGCTGACTCTCGGACATCACCAGAAGAACTGAAGCACACCCTCCTAAACGATAGGATCGAAGGTCAAATCCCGATTTCATTGCCAGAGCAATGCGGCTGCAGAAGGCAAGAAGAAAAAACCGATCGATCAGTGAATTGATTGTGGGAAGAAATGATGTCTATTCCCTCTCCATAGAGCAGCATGGGTGAAGTGTGCAAAAGTGCGCATACATGCGACGCGACTGGGAACAAGCCCTACACAGCCAAAGTTGCCCTACGGGAATGCAGGAACTGATCATTGAACTGCACCTTCAATGATCGTACATTTTCGCGAGAACGTCAATCCGTACAACGAGCGGAGGCAGTATCCTGTGGTAGAACCTGCACTGCAGCATCTAAAGGACCAAAGATTGTGGATGCACCTTTATGAACAGTGGGCTCACGTAACAGGAAAAAGTGACGGTGTACAAATAATCACTTCATCTGCCTCGGGAGAGGTGGCTCTCAATAGACATGCTCTCGGATTACGAGTCCTCACCCACCTCTTTTATCATTCCAACTGTCCGCCTGTCTTCATCTGGCACTCATCCCCAAACCAGAATGGGCCAATCACAATATTGTCTGGCTATTTCCATGAGGATTAGGTTGACATCTATTCATCAAGCCATCAGCCAAGGTGTGAATACACAGGAGCACAGTAGCTCGGACCATGTTCATGCTGGCAGAGGGTGCTCCCATGCGATCTACGTGTGCAGCTATTACAATGCATGTGAGTTAACTGCTCCAGCAAAGGTTTCATGACTCAAAGGGTGTCAACATCCACTGTATGCTTTCAGGGTTGCTTTTTACGGGATGGTCGAAATCAGAGGTAAGGTGCCAAACAGATAGCGTGTGTGACGTCAGTGGCTTCCAAGGCCATGTTGCATCCAGGTGCTCAGTCGGGTGGCATCAAGGTGTAGCAATGGTGTTCGATAAGATAGGCTCGGGGGCTACCAGTTGTCTCAATGTTTGCACTTCAGGCAGACCGCTCAAGAAACCCGTGTGCGTTGAGACCAGGTTGCATACAGGGAGGGCCCAGCAAGTTGTCTGATCAGGTCACTTGGCCATGCGTCTGCTCGACTAGAGTAAGGACACTTAGTGTAAGTGTAAAATCTGTCACACAGAGTTGACAATTGTGTGAGTTACAGGGTAGAACATCTCCGTTGTAGTAATGTGTTGCTAGTGAAGGCTCTCATTGCCTTTATATGAATTGCGAGTTGGGCAAGTGTTGTTACTGCCCACAGTAAGGGGCTGTCCCTGGGCTGCATCGTCGCCCTTAGACAATTGTGAAAAACTTTGATCTATGCATCAGAGGTGGTTCCCAGGTAGCACAGTTGAGTTCACGGGGATGCCCTAGGGGGTGAGACCCCAGCCACTAATAGTGCGCTTTGCGTGTGCGAAACCCTCAGCAGTAACGTAGCCCCATCGGCACCCTCTCTTACCAGTCCATTCTGTCTGGTCTAACCTACAAAGTCAGGATTTCTTGATATACTTGCGTAACTCGGTCGGTGCAGTTTTGTTAATATGTCCTCCCCATGATGATACCAGATTGTAAATCAAGGTCAAATCATCCACAGATAATGGCTCATACGCTGTGTACCTTATTCTGAAAAGGACAGGTTGCAGTTGGGGGACACAGACCAACTGTATAAACATCGGTGATGTATTGGTCGCTCCTACAGAGCTTATCCCAAAACTCTAGAAATCCTTCACCCCTTTGATCTATTCTTTGAAAAACCCGTGGAATACAAGAAAAATACACTCCACAAATTGCTTAGATACTAACACTTATCATAAGTTGTGCTGCTTACAAAACTTGATTAGAACAAAAATGTGGGTTACTTTGCTATTGCATCGACCCTATTCCATGTTAGCCACATCACCAGCGAGAACTTATTGTAAGCCATGTTTACTGTCTGAGGGGGGAAATACCAAAAGTTCAATATCATCAGTCAAAATTACAACTAGTGTATGCGCTTCCTACCGCCATCAACTCCTCTCTAAAGGAGTCGGGGTATTCATATCCCATCAGGGAAGCATAATCCCAAAGCAGTCCAAGGCAGTGGCTTGTACCATTTTCAAGGCAAAATTTTGTAGCAATTTCCCCTTATGGTTCTCAAGGTGACATCGACTTGACTAAGGGGCAAGCCCCACATTGTCTAAATATGTAGAACCCCGGATCCTTTTTAACAGTGAGGAATCGCCTTAAGATGTTTTCTTAGGAGTTTGCGGGCGTGATGGAAGTTGAAGGAGAGTAGCTGTCAGTATGATGAAGCGCTAAGTGTCAAAATAGAAATGTTGGGATTCGTTGCATCGGAGGTTCTCCGGTCACTCTTGTTTGCTTACAAAATATTCCACTCAACTTAGGACGTATCGTTCATTCATGGCTGATCGGAGTAGAGCAATTCTTGGAATTTTGGAAAAGTATCTGAACCCTCTTTGAGGTTCTGTTACCATTTTTCTTAATTTTTAGTTGGGGTTGAATCAAATAGTCCGATTTTCAAAAAAGGTAAAGACTGTTGGAAGAATCTGGGCTGTCGAAACCCATTACCAGAGCCATGTCAGGTGTTGGAGCCATTTTTGGTAAGTAAAACGCATAAATGTGTGCGACGTAGTCACATGCACAACGAAAAGGTGTTCCCAATTGTTGAATAGAAGAATCGAACCAAAAGTTGAATCGTTACACAAGAATCGGCCACTGAGCGCAAAAGGTTATGGTCCGATTTATTCGAAGCAAAGTTTTACAGAAAAACCGGCCGAGCGAGATCCGAAACAGGCGTGCCGGCTTCGGAGCAAGATTGCTTTAGAAATAGAAAACGAGTTTTGAGCCAGTGGGAGTAACTCGCTCGGAGCGAGATGGAAGCCCGCTCGAGTGAGATTGCCCCAGAAATGTTTTTTTTTGTTTTGGTTTTTTTACTAACCTACACACTATATATTATCCAATTTCGGGGGTCCAAGCGTATCTAACAATTAGATGAGAAACTTTTTTGAGTAGGAAAAAGAAGGACCCCCTAGGTTTCCAAAGGGGGAATTTTGTTGAGGCCAAGGATGAGATGAGGCATATCACTTCTCCAAGATGTCAATCAGGCTGGTGAACACCCATTTCCTTTTTTTTTTATTTCCTGGGGCGTGGGATCTCCATTCCAAGCTGAAAGTTCGTGTTAGATAGCCTTCCACACTAAGATTTGCTCCGTGCAATGGGTAAGTCGAAGAAACGAACTACCTACCTAGCTTTGCCTTGATACAAAATAGTAATTGGTGAACATATTATTAGCTTGTATCATGCAATAGTGAATAGTATGATTTAACCTTAATGTTAGTGATTTACTACCTAAATTGGGTATTGATACAAAGATAGAAAAGATTGATTTAAAAGGGGTGGATTGAAGATCAGAGATTAACCGTGCTATAATGCATATGCTGAATGTATGATTTGAGATTTTAAACATAGATTGTGTGATCAACGTGAAGTAGATAAGGGTATATGATTTGGGGGTTTTTCTTTATAACAAGGATGAGAGATTCATGCTATAACTGTAAGTAAACACCCAGCGTATTTACCTTCCTGTCCTCATACTAAGAAAAGACTGAATAACGAGGATTTAATATGTGAGTTTAACCTTAATGGAGCTTCGCATGGTAATCTATCGATTGGCGAGGTGGGAAAAGCTAGATAATGATCCACAGGAGTAAATAGGGATTTGAAATTTGAGGCGGTTTTTCAACAAGAGGAGAAATAGACTTATGTAAGAAAAAAACTATGTCTAGCTTGTTGATCCTATAAGATGAAAGATGAGTTTAAGGGTGATTTTAGCGGTTATGATGCAAATAAACATATGGGATTTTGGTGTGAACCACATTATGAAAAATGAGTAAATAGGGGTTTTAGAATGGGGGTGTTGCAATACAAGAACAATAGGGATTATACATGTGTGAGATGCATTATTATTCCCTAAGTTAAAATCATTGATTTAGTATTGAGGTGATGAAAATGACATGGTCTTAATGGATGTGATGGGTAAGTAGCAACGGCAGCCCAATAAGGTCGATGGTGTGAGAAATATATGGAAATCTATTTATGTTTTAGAATTACCATAATGCATACTACAATCAATGCTACTTGACGTTGTCATGAACTATTATGAATTGTTAAGGGCCTTTACTATATACCACCATAATGTCCCACAGCACACCAAGCATGAATAATGAATCTAGGCAATGACGAGTGTGTTGCATTCAAGCATTTGTATTTCAAGAGTATGAACAAGGTGTGGAAGTGATGTGCATTCATCAAGAGATGATAGAGAGTCTACTAAGCATTTGACAAAAGACCACAAATTGGGAGGTGGGTATTTCTAAGACATCGGTTACTTGACATGCTCGGACCCATAGGATCTGTTAATCAAGTCTAAGATCTTGCATTAAAAATACACGATCAATAAGTCTCGACGAAGGCTCGTCAAGAATCATAAGATGAACACCAAATCTAAAGATGCCTTGTGCCATATGGTCTCGAAAATGGACTCATAAGCTCACAAGTCGAAGGTCCACACAAGAGAAATGGTTGCTACAAAGAAGGCTCACCAACGACAAGACATATTACAGGTATCACAAAGAGAAAGGCCATAAGAACTCGTAAGCGGCAACAAGATAATTCCATTAAGACTAACACGGAGGACGTCACGCAAGGCCATTCATAAGAAACTCATAAGCATGCCATAACGATGATTGTTGATCCATAAAAAAAGAGAACAAGGTGTTACGAACACGTTATTCCAGACCCCGGAGGTTTTCATGCATGAACTTGATGGATTAGTAATTACTCATGATCTCTGTATTGTAATGATTGTGATATTGTTTTAGAGGGTACTGGACATGTGGGTTTTGTGTATTTCTACCACTGTAGCTAGTGTATTTGGGGGGGGGGACCTCAGCTGAGTATTCACGTACTCAGCCGTAACGAGTGTTATTCGCGGGTACATTGTGACCTCTCTGTTGACTCATCCTGTGATGAGGGGGCCGGGACTTAGAGCGAGGGAGTTATGGGAAGAAGGAGGGAAGCACATATGGTGGAGCCCAGGGAGGAGCACAAAGTGGATCTTAGACCCGGCCCATTTCTAGGGGTGATTATTGAGGCGACAGAGAGCAGCATACCGATTGTGGACTCTTTGAAGTTGTGGGGGGGCGATGTCCACCTTTACCTTGATTTGACGTATGATAACAAAGAACCCTTGGAATACAGAGTATATATAAAAAGAAGGAATTTTTTGGGGTTAAGCTTCCCATTGATATGAGCTTCCGCATAACTTTATGTTTCCATTAATATGTTGCCTGAGGTATTTGACAGGATCGATTCCAGGTTAGAGTATAGTCTCGCCTAAAGTATCCCTAAACTCCTAGGGGGTATGTTAGGGCGCCACAAAATATGTTACCAGCGAACAACGAGATAAACGACTGTTGAATTTTTCCTCATCGGACAAAACTATGAGCAACTGGGACCCTTTACGGAGATTATAGCATTCCCTAAATACTGTCCGAATGGACAATTCAAAAAGTCATATAAATAGAAAATACACTTATCACAACAAGACCGAAAAGTTGTGAACCTACATTTTGAGCCCCACAAGGAGACTAAACGTCCATATGTTACAACTCATCCATACAATAGGTGATACAAGAAAGAAATGGCGTTTGTACACAAATTGTTTTTTTTTTTTACAACAGGAGATCTAAGGTTCTCAGTGCATGCTTGTGTATTATGACATTTAAACCAATACAAAAATCCAACCATCAAACAGTGAAGTTTATACACTCATAAGCAATTTTAACACAACAGTTGAACATAGTACTAATTTAAAATTACCATACTATGACTTTAAAGGGAAGGAATCAGGGCGTTAGATTTTTTTGTGAACAGACATTTATTTTAAAAAACGCGTGTATCTTGTATCTGAGGGTGATTATTGCTTAACAAACTTAAAGGGGGCTCTCTTAAGCCACCACGGGTACCCTTTAACGACACCCCCAGTAATGTGGTTGTAAGATTCACTCACCCATAGGATTCATCCAGTCTAACAGTGCCTATTAGGGAAACAAAAAAAAGAAAAAAAAAACAACCTTAGGGTGATTGCTGAACTTCGTATGAAAGGGGTTACAGGCCGCGAGTGTCCCCATTGTAACACCCACCCACAACTGCGAATTTCTGATTCATCCACCCGTAGGATTCAATGCGTCCAAAGAATTGATGTTTTATAAATAGAAGTAAAAAGTTTAACCTGTAGGTATAATTATTGTTTAACCTCTGGTTCGTTGTCACTAATGAACTCCTGATTGAATCAGGCATCGTGATTTGCACTTGAGAGGTTCAATCCATCATAGGTACGGTCCCCAATTACAACTTCCGTACTAATTGTTGATTAGATTCACTGATCTAATTTAGATTTTTACAAAATAAAATAATTAAAAATATTTAACCAAAGAGTTAAAAATTTATTAACCCAGTTAGTTTTTTTTAAAATTAGATTTGTTATAAAAATTAAACCCAGATGTTAGATATAAACCTTAAGGGTATAACTCTGTATCGACCACTTAGATAGGGGTACAAGGCACATGTGACACACTTATAGAGTGAAATTGAATCTCTCGAGGTTCAATGCACCAAAAAAGTCAAACAATGTCAATTTTAATCCCTATAATTACGCTTTCAGATTACTAACTCTTCATTAAGAAATTTTAATCCTAGCTAGGTTAAATGTTTTCAAGATTTCTTTCTAAAAAATCAAGTGCTAATTGTTGAACCCTAAGGGGTTTAAAAGTGGCATCTTATGATCTTCGAAAGGGCGATTAGGAGGATATTACATCCCGACCAATAATCCGGATGTCCTTTAATATGTTATGTTGAACAAATAGGAAATCAGATGTGGTCTGATACATTCAGCCTGTTGTCATATTGGACCTAAGAACCTTTGAGTAGAGTTTTCTCAGTACTTGCCAAAGAGTTTTCCCTGAAAGCGTGGGTTGGTCCTAGACACGATAAAACATGAGCAGTTTAGTGCAAGAGGATAAAGAAAATCCAAGATTTCTCACAGCGGAAATGGTATTCTGGTTACGGGACAGGGCTCTTCTGAGAAAGAAAGGAAAGTATAAGGATTGTGCTTCAATTTTTTTGGTTTGAGAGCAATTTGGTCATTTGTGACGTGATGTACAGGACAGATCCGTTCTGGAACAGCATTGCCAGCACGCTGGATGATCATCAAGCCAATTAAATTGTTGGAACCTCCAGCTTACTAATATGCTTGGTTATGATCTTGCATAAGTGCAATAGTTGCATGTTTGTTAAGGAGAAGGAGAAGGAGGAAATACTGAGCAGTAGATACAACTTCTCTTGGGAATGAGTACTCGAAAAGTTTAGAGCTCGTAAAATCCATATGAATCTACATTAAGAGGAGCAGAAAGGTATTTAACCTTCTGTGAACAAGTTCAGGGAATTCTGGCAGTGAAATAAAGAACACAGTTAGGTAAAGTCTCCGTTGATTGAGAGTAAGACTTAACCTCTTAATAAGAAATCCATATCCATGTTTTTACTGTCTCAATATACCATCTGTCTCAGAATGAATTCCCAGCAAGCAAGCCAGGTCATGCTTGGTGCTGTGGTTAGATCAAATTATATTGCGAGTATGATTGAGGGAGAGATAGACGATGTTTGCGTATTCGCATTAGAGATCAGTTAGTATGTCTATTCCTTGATACACACCAAAACGACTATTGAAGTAGGGAAAACAAGGTTCCTAGGTAGAGAAAACTGAATCTTAGAATTGTTCTAGAAGCGGAAAGAAGCCCAAAAGATGCCGACTAGACTATAGGAATTGATTAGAGATCAAATTCTCCTACTCTCACTGTATACCTAAATAGACACTGAACCCTCGGTACAGTGCGATCTCAGAATCTGTAGTAGAGGAATAACTTTATTGTGTGATGACAGGAATCATAACAGACTTGGCAATTGTCATCATAAGATTGACCCACGTATCGCTTGGTGTGCAATGACTTGGCGTCAGTGGGGGAGAATAAGGTACGTTTTCTGACTCCCAGCCAAAGAAGTACTAGTCTGATTCTTCATGTGAATGAAGTACTGATGCAATATTCATTCTTCTCTTAGATGTGAGCCTAAAATATTCTTTTGAGGGATCGAAGGTACAAAAACTTTGACATCCTGGATTGTACACTAGCCTAAAGTGGTGTGTTTTATGAGTATGTGCGCAATTCCGTGCTTTCTCGGCATGGATTGGCATCCCAGGGTGGGGTCATGTCGCCGTAATAAATGGGGATTGTAGACGAATCAAAAGGATGAGAAAATCCATGAGTATTGGTATTGCTCCAATAAGCACAATAAGGTTTTGTGCAAGTAGTAAGGATTCCACTAGGGGACACGAGGTGTTCTACCTATTGGATGGGATCCCTGGTTAGTGCTTAGACAAATATAATTATATTCATTGGAGGAATGCATCAGGTCATCCTGTATGGACCAGAAATTGCTCCATACATTCGGTTGATTGATAGGATAGTCTTGAGTCGAATGCTGATTAGTGTCCCGAATTCATTGCATCTAGTGGCAAACATCCAGCAAGACGGGGCATTGTTACTTTTGAAAACTTGGACGTTTGGAGCAGTCATCCATTTTTGTTTTAGTCTTTTGAAGACGTGTGTCGTGGTCTACGATATTAGAAATTGGCAAGGAGTATGCAAGTGTTTATTGCATGCTGCCATCTGCAAAGTAGTGTGGGTTTGAGATTTTTTTGTAAACAGACAGACAGACCATGCTATTACGTCATGCTTCAGGCTGGTGTGTTTAAGGTGAACATGCTACTAAGAAGGGATGGGGACTATGTTATTGCCATCATACATAAGCCTTAGATTGTGGCAAGTTGGGCGGGATGATTTGGACGAGTAAATGCCTCAAAAGCTAAGATAAGAGACTTTTCATTGTGTGTGATGGCACGGAAGCCACACCGAGTGCCAGGATTTCGTGACAAGCACCAGCATGAGTACGTTCTGAAGTGTGCGTACAGGTTGTCTGCATTGGGCTAGGGAAAGATAT
>JABCRI010000116.1:0-73108 GCA_015143295.1 Tetracentron sinense | reverse complement strand
TTGTGCCCTGCACGTGGCTCTGTGCGCGTGTTGTGCTCGCGTGCCGATGCACCTCACTAGTGCAACCACACTTGGTGTATGAGCACACACAATGAGAACAATCTCTAAGGAGAGTGGGATTTCTTATTAAGTGGTTTGAACTTTCATAAATATCAAAGTGGGACTAATACGCCCACAACAGTTTCTTTTGAAAAACGTATTTTTCTGATTTTGCTTCTCAAACTACTAGAATGTTAAAAACACCATTAAAACCTTTTTTAAAATGGTTTTAACATAAATCATTAAAACCAACTTTTATTTTTATTTAAAAAACCAAATTAAAAACTACTTTTATAATCAAAACAACAAACCCCACTGATTTATAAAAGAATTATTTTAAATTATTATAGGCCGGGGCATCTAGACGTCTCTGTGCATAAATAACGTACATTTAGGGTTTGAACTTTCACTTAATGTAAACTAATCAAAGTTAATCCGAGAACATAGTGGACCTGTCCCTTGAACTAACGGACCCATATAGAAAAACTAGATCGTCGCACCCCACTTCTTTCAGTGGTAAATTGTATACAGTAGCTATGCCACTTTTGAGTCTGTGTCACATCCTAGTTTACTATACGCCTAGAGATTACTTGTAATATATGGAAGTGGATAGTCCACATACCGAAAGCGTGAGTTGAGCCTCCAACCTGAATAGGTCTAGGTCTATAGGATTATCATAAAATTCAACTCAACAAAACAAGATATCATTGTATGATCAACTCTACAAGAAATTACACTACCACATCATAAGAAGGGACATGCCTCATTTTCATTAAAATGTAGTGCATACAAATAAATAAGACTGTAGTTTGTTTCTCCCTTTGAACTTAAGAAACTCATCAAGTAGGGTTCCCATTATGTCTTTATCATTAAGGTTCTTTAGCTCTTCCCCCGATGTCGATGAGATCATATCTCTTCAAGGACTTTGGAATAAGGATTTGTCTATTTTCTTTGGACTAACATATTGACATGGTCATAAGACATTACTAATTAGACCCTCACATGTTGATGCTTCAGACGTATTGTCTGATTTTCCTTTAATTAACACTAATTGCCTAAGCATAGCAGCATTATTATCATAATAGATGTGATTGACGACACTGATGCCTTCATACTGTACGTCTACCAATACATTTTTGAGCCCACTCGTTCTCTCCTGCCCATGAGAGTGCTATAACTAGATTTCAGGGTGGAAGAGTTATATAAGTTGCCTTCTTGAATTTCCATGAAAGACACCTTCTCCTAGGTATAAATCCACGCATTCATCGAGGTAGATTCATATTGTTCAAATTCAAGTGACCCATCGTTGTATCCTCTCGACAATAGCAAGAAAACTCTCATAATGCAACCCTAGTGCGTTAGACCCTTAATACTTCAAAACTTTGTGAGAGCGTCTCCCAATGCACTTGAGAAGGGTTGTTGGTATATCTGATCAACTTTCGTACTGCATAGGCTATGTCAAGCCCTGGTGACAATGCAAGTGTACATAGATGCCAATCACTTGGGAGTACTCTAGTTAAGACGAACATTGCATTATTAGTTGTCAGATTAATACGGAGTATAAGTATTATAACCAGTTCGAAAAATTAGAGAAATAAGAAAACGAGAAATCAAGCATCGCACAAAGGAGACAAGATATACGTGATTCCCGGTAAGGTGCCTATGTCACGGAATGAGAAAACGGCAAGACTCCACTAGAATACGGTGAGAAAATAGTTGTGTCTGACAAGCCTCTCGAAACCGTTCTGAAACCCTCAAAAACCCTCATTCCTCACATCCTCAACGAAAACTCTTTATATATCTAGGTCTACAACGGGAGGAAAGACAAAATTGGGTGGGAAAATACAGGTTCAAATCCATACCGACTTCCCAACAAAAACCCATATACTGAATTTGAGCCAAAACTCACAAATCTCCACCTTGGCGATAATTCCAACCAAAAAGCAATCTCCACCATAACAAGCAACTCCTCTTGCCGCCTCTACCCAAGCCCCCTAAGGCAAAGCTACTATCAACACCAACAAGTCTAAGCAATGCTTGAACTTGATGTAAGGATGAGCTTAGTCATTCTATCTACTAGATTTTCTACTGTAGCAATCTTCTTACTGCAATAGCTCCCTGAGAAATCACATCTCTAATAAAATGGAGTCTGACATCAATGTGTTTGGTCCTCTCATGGAACATCTGATTTTTGGTCAAATGTATGGCACTCTGACTGTCACAAAACACAGTAGACTGCTCCTGCTGCATCCCAAGATCACCAACCAAACCTCTCAACCATATAGATTCATTCACTGCTTCTGCAACTGTCATATACTCAGCTTCAGTAGTAGACAATGCAACTATAGACTGCAGAGTCGCTTTTCAACTTATGGCACTCCCACAAAGAGTGAAAACATAACCTGTCAAAGATCTCCTTCTATCCATATCTCCAGCATAGTCTGAATCAACATATCTAATGACACTATCAGGAGTGTCACTGCCTCTGTCATATATCAACCCAACATCTGCAGTACCTCTCAAATATCTAAGTATCCATTTCACTGCCTGCCAATGGGCTTTCCCAGGCTTATCCATATACCTGCCAATGAGCTGCAAGTGGAGTACTCACTGGCTTCGACCCTTGCATACCAAAGCGTTCCAGCACCTTTTCAATGTACCTTTTCTGAGACAAGTGCAATCTGCCCGCTTTTCGGTCTCTGTGAATCTCCATTCCCAATATCTTCTTGGCTGCACCCAAGTCTTTCATTTCAAACTCACTGCTTAACTGAGTCTTCAAATTCTTGATCTCAGACATGTTCTTAGAAGCAATCAACATGTCATCAACATACAACAACAAATAAACATACAAACCATATGAAAACTTCTTGTTATAGACACAACTATCATACTCACTCCTACAGTATTCCTTTCCAATCAGGAAAGTATCAAACCACTTACACCACTGTCTAGGAGATTGCTTGAAACCATACAAAGATTTCTTCAGCAAGCACACATGGTCCTCCTTTCCCTGAATCTCAACCCCTTGAGATTGATGCATGTAAATTTGCTCCTCTAGCTCACCATGCAGAAAAGCAGTCTTGACATCAAGTTGTTCAAGCTCAAAATCAAAGAAGGCAACCATAGAAAGTAGCATCTGAATGGAACTGTGCTTCACAACAGGTGAAAAAATCATTGAAATCAATGCCCTCTTTTTGTGAATAACCCTTCGCCACCATCGAGCTTTGAATCTTATATCCTCCATCCTTGGAGTTTCTTCCTTCATCTTGAAGATCCATGTACAGCCCACAATTCTTCTTCCTTTAGTCGGTTTTACTAGCTCCCAAGTTTGATTCTTGTGAAGAGATTCAATCTCCTCATTCATGCTTACAATCCACTTTGTTGACTCTCCACTAGTAATAGCCCCCTGATAAGTACTAGGTTCCTGAACCTCAATGTCTTCTGCCACACTAAGAGCATATGCAACTAGGTCTGCATAACCATATCTTAGAGGTGGCTTAGACTACGTCCTCTGTCTGTCCCTAGCAAGAGTCCATTATTACTCTTGCGGTGCTTCTTCTTCCACCTCTGGATGTTGCACCTCTTCTTCCTCTTGCTCAACTGGAACAACTTTCTGAGTATTCTTTGAAGCTTTCATTTTAAACTCCACCTTCTCAATGACACCATGGTCCTTTCCTCCATCAATAAAATCCTTCTAAGGAGTGAACATAGTTGACTCATCAAAAGTCACATCTCTACTAATAATACCCTTTGATGACTTGGAATCAGTACACCAAAGCCTGTATCCCTTCACACCATCTGCATGCCCCATAAATATGCACTTCTTTGCTCTAGGCTCTAGTTTACCCTCATTAACATTAGCATAAGCAGTATAGCCAAACACCTTCAAATCAGTGTAATTTACAGGAGACCCAGGCCATACCTCTTCAGTATTGGACATTATGCCCTAAAAATTCATTTAGATTGAAAGATTCTTATTGATTAGATTAATAAAGACATCGTCTTTATCTATTGTGAATTCATTATGGGTAATTGACCAAGATCATGAGATGATCTATACAATATGAGATATCGATTAAGGTCCCTAGGTATATTGTAGGAAAGCTATGTGATAGGTATTGAAATATCACAGGCAAATATAGCTTTCCAATTCCTTATATCTTATAGAGTCACAGCTATGGGTGAAGCTGGGTACTTCACTTATATGATTGCCACAATGGTTAAGATGTAGTTTTATCTCAAACTATTGTAGTGGAGACTACACATTAGCATATGTGTGCTTAAATGTACACAAACTGATTGCATGCAATGAGAGACCTCTTGCATAAACATACCATCAGATAGTTGGTCTCTCATTCACATTGAACAGTTTTGATGATCCTTAGATCTAATAAGTTCATTTATAACTGAGCAGTGATCTAACTATTTTGATTGCACCTAAGTACTCTCTACCTGAGGGACTACGATGCAGTGACAGTTGGATAATCAGAAAGTTTTTCGAGTCATGATGAATTTCAAACAAGAAATCCATGCTCATAAATTGAGAGATTATCCAAGTTCCGAGTAAGACAGTCGATTAAGCTTAAATCCTGCACAGGTGATTTTTGAAATCAAATAAGTTTGAAATATATTTTTAATAAAATATATTATACTTGATAAAATTTTTCTCAAAATGTTTTACATAAGAAATAGTTTCTCATGGCTTAATCAAATGTCTTGGAAACCCGGATGATGTACAATGGGCTATGAGTTAGATAGTTTATTAATCTCTAAGGCCTATTAAGGATAATTTTATTGGAAGGATCAATCGAATTAAAAAGTTCATGTGGCGGGATCCTTTATTGGTTTATGTTCTTACACTATGATTCAATTGCAACATGGATATCTCACATCACTTACAATTCCAATGTCATTCCTATTAAAGGGTCAATGGAATAACATCGGGTAAGCCAAGGTTAGAATGCCCTAGAGCAATCTGTGGAGATGCTCATAAAAGAAATACAAGCTCAAAATAATAGATTAAATGTTAATCTATATTTAATGGATTAAATGTTAATCTTTAATAGATAGATTAAATGTTAATCTATGATTTAGATTAAATACTAATCTAAATTAAAGGATAATAATTATTATTATTTAATTAAACAAATATAAGGGATATGGGTTTGACCCATATCCATAAAAGCCCTTATGAGATGGACCTTAATGGTGAGCCCAAGCCCATGAGATAATCTCCCCAAAGTGGGCGCCCACTTCTAGTTCCCTAATTTGATGGGACTTTTGGTTAGTAGATAATTATTAATTAATTAGTCCTTATCTAATGGGATTAGATGTCTTACTTGGAAGAAAAGAAACAGAGAGATAAGGATTATCCTTAATCCTTACTTGGAGCTCAAGTCTCCCTCTAGCTCACGCCCATCCCTTGGTGTTTCTAATTTGATTAGAATGCCTAATCATTAGGGAGTTGGTTAGTATCCCTATATTCTAGGAAGTTAGTTACATCCCATTAATTAAGGAGTCCTTTTAGGAAAAGGAATCCCAAGTTAGAAGGTTTTTTATAACTAACTTCTTATAGATAAACTAGGAGTTTAATTAATGATAAGAGTTATCATTATTTAGAAACTCTTAGGGATAACTATCATTATTAGATAATGATAAGGATAATGATCAAGCTGTGGATAAGATCCACATCTATATATACCCAACACCCAAACAGGGGGATTCAAGAAAATCATTATTTTTCCTCAAAATTTTCATGAGCAAGAGAGAGAACTCCTCTCCCAATTTTTGTGAGCTTCAAGGGAAAGCCCAAGGGGATTTTCGAAGGCTAGGGTTTTGAACCCTGAGGATTTTGTGAGATAGAAAGTCTACTCCATCATCTTGTTAATCTCTTTGTTCTTCAAAGGCCAATAATAGATTCGAAAGCTTCGCAGTGATAGCGAAGAGAGATAATCGAGCTTCGAGTATTTCTTCGAGAAATCTCTACAAAGAGTTTTGAAGCTTCATTGTGTTTTGTGCTTCACCAATGAACATCATGCACCGAGGTAATTCTCTAACATGTAGTTAATATTATTTGTTATCTATGGTGTAAAGATCTTCAGGATCCAGTTATTCCACATATTTTTTTAAAATTTGGATTCCCTTCATTCAGGAGTCTTACATTTGATAGTAGTCAATGGAAGCCTGTTAACCAAATAACAAGCTGTGTTAACAGTTTCAGCCCAAAATTTCTTGGACAACCCAGCATTGGAGAGCATACATCTTGCCCTCTCTAATAATGTCATATTCATTCGTTCTGCAACACAATTCCATTGCAGAGTGTATTCGACTGTTCGATGTCTTACAATCCCTTCATTCTTGTAGAACTCATTAAAAGCACCCCCACATAATTTTATACCATTTTCAGTTCTCAAACATTTGATCTTTTTCCCTGTCTGCTTCTCAATCAAAGCATTTGATTGCTTAAACTTCACAAAAGTCTCATTCTTATACTTCAAGATAAATATCCAGACCTTCCTTGAATAATCATCTATAATGTCAACATGTATCTACCACCACCAAAAGAGGAGACACGAGAGGGACCCCAAATATCAGAATGAATATAGTCTACAATACCCTTAGTTCTATGAATAGCCGTACTGAACTTAACTCTACACTGTTTTCCAAAGACACAATGCTCACAAAATTTCATCTTCCCTGTCTTCTAACCACAGTGTAAATCTTGTTTACTCAAGAATGTCAAACCTCTCTCACTCATATACCCCAACTGCATATACCACAACCTAGTGGTAACATAGTGGTGTCAAGATCCAAATCTAATAACGATACAGCAGCTGCACCTGTAACTGTACTACCTATAACACATGTTGGACATATATGCCCTCAAAAGCCAATTTCTATGTTGATTAGAGAAGCATCGTATTTACACAACCAACAATAAAGGGTATTTATAATAATTACTATCTCATTTGATGATGACATAAAGTTCCATAGGTAACATTGTAGAAATATCATGCCAAGGTTGCGAAGGAGATATGATTTTCTAGTTCCTTGTAAACCTAATATTGTTCGAAGCCTCTAGAGTACTGGTTGGGCGTCGTACTTCATCATGGCTTGCACATGTGTAGTTCTATAAGATAGTGTGATGAATCTCATTCACAGAGAGTGTTGACTCTTAACTAACATGTGAGTATATGTAACAAGTACATAATACTGAACGGGGTCACTAGTGGATACCCTATGGAATACACTGTCAAATTGTATTAGGGTTAAATCCATTTGACAAATTATCCTTAGACCTAAGAGGTTAACATCTTCTCAAACATCTGTCTATATGGCTTTGATGTGCCAATCGACAATCTCCAATTCACAGGACTAACTCCGGGTACGTTGGGTCATTTACACAGTATTTGGAGAAGTGTATAAACACTCAATAAGGAATCCATAACTCCTTAATTGGAGATCATGATATCAAGGTGATATTTGTTGAACTGAACTGTTAAATCCAGTACTGATGCTTTTCGATAAAATGGTCTTTATCGAAGTTGATATTTTCAATATGGAAAAGTACATATATAAATATATATTTGTCAGTTCTTTTCTAATATTTCTTCAAAAGTGTTTTGGAAGTTCAATTCAATGAAAAAGTATTCATGAGAAAGAGTTCTATTCATAAGCTAGGGACTAGACAGTGGACTTATTCCAATCCCGGAAGCTTACATGTGATATCGGATTGTGGAAGGACTTATTTGTAAATATATTGTGAGATAGTACTTACAAACAATTCTCTAATTTTTGGATGTTGATCACATTGTGTTAATGGACATTATTGTGATTAGTGGAAGTTCAGGGACTTAGATAACATTTTATGATCCTAATGGAATTATAGGAAAGTTTTTTCTAGGAACAAGGTTACACCTGAAAAGGTGATGAAGCACTTGGTCCAACAACCGAAAATAGGAGATCCCTTTAGATCCTACACACTAGGACCTTCTCAAGGCTTTTAATTTAATTTAGAATTAAATTAATTAATTTCTCCATGTAATTCATTATATGGTATAGTGAAACTCTTATAGGTGAAATCACATAAGATGTAATTAACCAAATGGGTAGGACCCATATGTGATTTTGATAATGATCAAAAGGTGACCAACAAGAAGTGTAATACTTCAAAAGGGGCGTGAGAGATATATGGGGCCCACCTAGGGTGGGACACCCCACATTAATGTTAATTCTCTATTATCTTTAATTAAGTTACTAATGGTTAGTTTCTAATTAAAGATTTTATTCCTAATTAGATTAGGAATAGATAAGGGAATTAAAAGGGAACTTCTAATTAGATTAGAAGAGTTTCTATTTTGATTTAATTGGAATTTCGATTTGATTTGATTTGTGAATTTTCAGACTTGTATTTGATTATGAGAATCGATACAGTTTCAGTGTTTAGGCCATAACTCTATGACCATAACTTTGATTTTGGTCTGTAAGTAAATCATTTCAAAGCCATCGAAAAGATCTACAACTTTTGTGAAGAAAGTTTTTCCAAAATCAATCGTTTTAAAGGTCAAAACCTCAGTTTAAAATCAAAAATGGGATAATCATAATAGAATTAGAAAGTGGAGTTTATCTCTAACTTAATAAGCAAGAAAGATGATTCTAATTGGATTAAAATTTAGAAAGAGGAGTTTGACTTGATCTACAAGTTAGCAATCAAGGGCTATATAAATAGACCCCATAGGGTGGAAAGTCCACCATAAGAGAGATCTCCTCTCTCTCTCCCCCTTATTTGGACGCTCATCCTTCTCTATCTTGGGTTGTACAGCCAACCCTCCCTTCTTCTTTCTTCTCTTGATTTTTGTTTTGATCTTAGATAATATCAGAACCATTCTTGAATAATATTAGAACCAGTCTTTATAAAAAAAATCTTGCATTCAAAAAAGGATCTGGGATTCAAAAAAAAGAAAAAGATCATAGAGTTTGAATGGAAGGGATTGATCAAGAAAGGTTCTTGGATCAAAGAAAAGAAGAAAAGATTAAAGAGCATTAATCGGAAGGGCCATTAGCTTCCATTGGAGTAAAGCTTTGGAGATTCAAAGGAGGTTCGTGTGAATCGACAGGAGACTTTACGCTTGAGAAGTTTTGTAAGTATATTTTCTCACACCATGATTTAATATGATCATAAGATGACCCTTGGGAAGATTTTGATTAGATCAAAATCAAGTTTGAATTAAAAATAGTGCTTCAAAAAATTTTTATATTCATGTCTTTTAGTGGTATCAGAGCCTAACTTATAATCTATTAATTTTATGGTATTATTGCATGTTTATCCTTTGATTAAAATCAATTAGATACCAATAGATATTTTAGGCCAGCATATATTAATGGGATTTTATTTAAATAAATGTTAATTAATAAATCCCATGGTGTTTGACACCTTTGCTTAAGCGTTCTTGGAGATTAAAGCTTATTTCGATTTAAATTGATTCATGGAATTTCGGATTTGTATTTGATTAAGAGAATCGATACAGTTTCATTATTTCGGTCATAACTCAATGACCGTAAGTCTAATTTAAGTCTGTCAGTACATCGTTTCGAAGCCGTCGAAAAGATCTACAACTTTCGTGAAGAAAGTTCGTTTTGAATGTCAAAACTTGAGTCGAAAATCTAAAGCAGGAAAATGAGTTTTCTAAATTAATTTTCTAAGAGGCTTTCAAATTTTTCTTAAATTCCATATTTGATTTGAGAGCATGGGATGCTATTAAATCATTTAACGAGCTATCATTTAATTAAATAGTTTAATTACTTGATTCGAGAGCACAAACTGAGATTTAATTAAATTGTTTAATTATCTGCTTCAAGTCCACGGGCTATCATTTAATTAAACGTTAGTTGTGATATCCTTTATGGTTCCCTAAAAGGTTTATGAGAATTATACCATAATTATTGTAGTTGATTTGGATCAATTATATGTGCTCAGAAATACCGGCTACATAGTATTTATAAGTTTTTATTTGATTAATAGTTAATCAAGTAATTACATAAATGTCATTGGTTGAGATACAGGGTTTCATCTCAAGTGAATTTTAATTGATAGAGATCAATTATTTTATGGACATTTAATACTATTGTTTAGGGTATTACTTTATTTAATTTTTTTTAAGTAGTTGGGCCTTATGGAAATTTTTGAATTTATCTTTTATTGATTTTGAATTTATTTTTGGAATCAATATAAGGTGATATTAAAAACTAGCAATTTGTTGATTTTTATTTTGGTCTTTTAATAGTTATTAGATTAAAATAATATGGAAGAGATTAGATCCCTAGGCTAGCCAAATTTAATATGGAGTTTTCTATTTGTTTATCAATTAAGGAATGTAAAGAATGAATTTTAGGGTTAGATTAAATCTTAGAGAAAATTTTTCTCTCAATGATTTCTCAAGCATTAAAGGAAAATATTTTTCTTTTAATAGTGATCTAAAGCCCTAAGATTTCATTTTTAACATGCTAGTTTTATTCATTATTTTGGAGTTTTTCTATTAAATGCTAATAGTGACCTTAACCATATGGAAAAGAGTTTCCCTAAGGTTAGCAAAACTCTTGTTGATGTTATGGACTTTCTAAGTTATTTGTCATGCCTTGTTATTATTCATAGTTGATGAATTGTCAATATATGTTCTTGTGAATGATGGATGGATTCCATGATCATGCCTTTTTCTCTCTCTATTCTCTTCTCTTTTTTCTTATAGGTTGTACTCCCCTTGAGCACCCTATTTTGGACGGTTTCTTAAAGTTTCTTATTTTGAATATGATGTAATTTTAGAATTAGGAGTTGCTGATTTTTATATGGAGAAATTGTATTAAAGATAGAAGATGATGGTGATCGCATTGAGAATAAATCTTAGAAGGCGTTCTATTAGAGTAGTTGTACGATTTCTAAGATAGCATGATCATGTGGACCCATTGTGTAGCTATATTATGTATTTCATGTGATGATTTGTTATTGCTTTTAGTTGCTTAGAAAAGTCCATAACCCTTTTGATAATGTGATTATCGTTTTTGTGTAAATTTTGGATAATTGGATCAAACCCCACAATATGTGTTTTGTTGAGATATAAAAATTTTGTGTTTAAATAAAACACATTATTATAGCCCTTTCGGACGTGTTGCATGTAGTCCATATTGAAATTTTTACATCGAATTTGTTACTTGCATGATTATGAGATAATTGTGCCTTAATTGGCATAGATGTAAGCTAACAAAATTCACGATTATGGGAAGTGCTTGAGTGACACTTATAGAGCCTAGTAGAGGTCTTAGAGAGTTGTTTAAAGACTCTCATAATTTCTTTTAGACTTAGGGTTGGTGAACCCTAATGTGCTAAACTTAATTCATAGAGAATTAAAGGGTAATATAGTCCATTTTGACTTATAGGCTTTATTGATGCACATGGACACTTTATAATTGTTATTTTGGGCCCATGATGCTTGGTATGACCAATGATCCATCATATGGATGATTGAACCATCAAAGGCTCATCGATGTCAAAATAACCTTTGTACCCTTGGATTAGATCCATTAAAATTTATGGGGCTAGTGGGAGTTCATTGGAATTAGTTTGATCTAATTAAACAAAATTTGATTTATTATCATGTGATGATTTTTGTATATTGTTTTACACATGTGATAGAATGATATATATTATGAATGCTTTTTATATATGCATTAGATGTATAATGTGTTCATAATATTCTATTTTTCCTCAAGAAAAATATTAAGTGAATTAAATGGGCTAATTTATCCTACGGGATAATTTGTTCTGTGACCTTCCATTATCAATATGACTAGGAATTAACTAGCTTGAGTCTTGTCTCTTTGGCAGGAATCAGACATAATTCAGTCTAAATTAAACTCCTAGTGCTTTATTTCTATAGTAGATAGGAATGTGTATGGCCTGATAAGGAGTGTCAACTAGCATGGGGGCATATTCCTACTTGATCATATGATAACCGAGAATAATGGGTTTCACTTAACCAATGAACATGACGGCTGAAACAATGACAGTCATGTTGTCCTTGGAGGTCACAAGAAAATTAGGAATCACTGATTTACATAAGTTATGCATGAGATGTTCAGATGATGGATAGTTACTATCCACCTTGTGGTACATGTGTAATACTATCCTAGCATGGAATATTGCATGTGTATTATAAGACACCCAATGCTCATCAGAAATATGAAGTAGCATATTTCCTAATTTTATAGATTGAGGGGTCTATGAAATTTGACTGCATGATGAGCAATATCATCAAAGATTAAAAGCCCGGATCTAATGATATTGTAATGTGTGATATTATGATGCATGTTTTATTTATTGCCATGTCATTCTATGTAGAACCCCAGAACTTTTGCCCATGTATTGGAACCCGTGCCAAGGCTTTATGCCTTTGTAATCTTCCATTTGGATGAAATGAGGAATCTTAAAGAACTCTAAGTGTTAAAGGTGGGATTTTCCTAAGTTGGATACGTTAAAAATCCAATTACTAAACTCCAATTATGGATCAGTTAACCTTAGGGGAAATTTGGTCAATAAATAAAGAGGAAATTGAAAATTCTGAAACGCCAGGAATGTTCCTTTTCGAGTGATGAATCTAACGCAAGTTGAATCGTCAAAATCCGCCAAGCGAGTCAAAGATTATGGCCGAAATACGAAAACAAGAAAATCTGGGAAATTTCTGTAACGCTTACGAACGATCGTACAGACCCTACGAACAATCGTAGGTGAGATACGATCGATTATAGAAATTACGATCGATCGTAGAATTTTAGGAAATTTGGAAAATTCTCTGTAACGGTTACGATCGATTGTAGAAACTTATGACCGATCGTAGAAGAATTTACGATCGATCATAGATAACCTATGACCGATCATAGGTCGCGAACCCAGAATTTTATTTTAGAATTTTTAGGGTTTCTTCCCTTGGCCTATAAATAGGGGGCCTCTTGGGGGGTTACGGTTTACCCAAAAACCTAAAGGAGACCTAAGAAAGATTGAGAAAGAAGAAGAAGAGAAGGAGAGACTTGGGGATTTGCTAAGAGAGATTTTTGGAGCAAGATCAAAGGGAGATCAAGGGAGCTCAAAAGCTTGAAGACTTCAAGCAAGGGTCATCCTCCATCAAGCTAGGATCCCTACTCAAGAACTCACAATCAAGGGGTTTTCTCCAAGATTTGGGAAAAATCCTTAAGGTTAGTACACCCTACTAACTCCCTTAGCAATAACTAGGGTTTTCTCTAGAAAATGATGATGCTAATATTGTGATCTCCCATTTTCTTTGCAATATGCTACTTTCCAAAAAATAAACAAGATAAATAGAATTAATGGTGGAATGTATGAATGGATGAGGAGTTGAAGCGATGGATGCCGTATGAATGTGATGTGTTGTGTGAAATGGAAAAAGGGTGGAAGGGCATTCTATGAATAATAAATGAATAGGTGATGTTTGATGAAATGCATGAACTAAGAACTCGAATAAATGATTATAAATAAGTTGTACACTAAGTGTTTGATGAAATGCCCAAATGAGAAATTACAAGTTTAAAAGATAATCATGCAAGTATGAATTGTGTAGTTTCCTCCTACATTGTAACTTTGACTCAATGCTATATATGTTGTCTAAATTCCCACATGCTCATGTTAGAAATTGAAATGCCACACTCATGTGATTATTCTATTCAAGCATGTCACCATGTCACTACAAATGTTACACACATGCATGCATGAACCAACGTTTTTCAAGTACAAGTAAATGAAATGTTAAGGAGGTTGGTAGCCCAAGTGAAGGGTGCTAGCCTCTGGCTCACAAGTAAAGGAAACAAGTACATGTCAAGGAGGTTGGTAGCCCAAGTGAAGGGTACTAGCCTCTGGCTCACAAGAAAATGAAATGTCAAGAAAGTTGGTAGCCCAGGGATGTGCGGGTGCTAGCCTCTGGCTCACAAGTATACAAGTCAAGCAAATCAATAACAAGCAAGATATATGATTTCTAACAAGATGAGACACGCATGCATGATTTTCACAAGCAAGACCAAAACATGAAACAGGTTTCCGAACATGAGTTTTACTGGAGCTTTCGCATTCATGCACGCATGTTAAGATATTTATATTGCTTCATGTTCAATACTATTTATCTTATGCTGCTAGTATTGCTTTAAATCGATATTTTGTATTGTGTTCACTGTTGTTGTGCTTTTGTTATTGCTATGGTTAGCTAGTAGCTTGTACTCGTTGAATATTTCATGTTCAGACTTACTTTTATGTCGACAGGTACCGTGGATATCCTCGACCCTGAACCTTGGGTTGAGGAAGAGTACGTAGAAGAGAGGGAGCCACCTATCCCGATGCAGTCTCCGGAGGATAGGGATTTGGACGTGTGGCCATACCTCGACTACTATTGAGAGGAGAGTATGAGAGAGTTCCTTTTTGTATTTTGATAGGTGGGCATGTCCACCTTTACTTTGATTATGTTTTGTACATAAACTTGGAATACTAAGTTGGTTTATGAGAAAAGAAAAACTTAGTTCCCGTTTCCGCATTCATGATATAGCTTCCGCACTCTGATTATTATTGTATTATATCATGTTTAGCCTTGTACATTACAAGATGGTTTGGCAAGTATGTATAGTCACACCTAAAGTATCCCTTAACTCATAGGGGGTATTTTGGGGCGCGACATTCTATAACCACCTTACCAAGACTTTAATGAGAATCTCTTGACCAATTCAAAGTATTTGGAATGGAAAAGAAATCACAAGTTTGTGCTTACTATCTAAAGTGTAAAGTCCATGTTTTTGTATTGGCATCTTCCGGTGTCAAAACAAGTGAGTCTAGGTGTCTAGGAGTGGTCCTTGTGTCATTGCCGTCAAGCATCCACGATAAGTGAAGTTGAAGCGCGTTGAAGAATCGCTTGATCCACTCGGATGATCATTTCCTTTATAGGATGGTAAGTGACCTAGATACCATGTGACCATAGGTGGGATTTGACCTAAAATAATCCTAACATGATGCCTCAGGTGGTAAAAGTGTCCTAGTCTAATCATACGGACTCTAGGTGATGAGATAAGTAGTGCAAAACAAGTTAACAATACTGAAATTTTTTCAAAAAATCAAGGTTGCTTGTTTTGTACATATCTCCCAAACCGTAGCTTATATTTTACTCTATAATATGTCAAATCGACCGAATTGAAAATAGCTATAACTTTTGTGAAGGAATTAAGATCTGAAAACGAAGTTTTAAACCCTAGGTGATGAGATAAACAGTGCAAGACTTGTTTTAAAATCTGAAATTTTTTAAAACAACTAAGGTTGTTTGTTTTGGGCATATCTCACAAACCGTAGCTCATATTTTGCTCTATAATATGTCAAATCGACCGCTTCGAAAACAGATACAACTTTTATCAAGGGACTGAGAGCTGAAAATGAAGTTTTAAATTCGGTTTTAGCCTCAGGGTCGACCCTGGGCGTTTAGGGTCGACCCTGAAGTGCCAAAAATATATATGGTGTTTTGGGACAGCAAGGTGATTTTGTTAAGGTCGACCCTAAGGGATCTTTTGGTCGACTGAAGTTGTATTTTTGGTCGACCAATGGATCCCCATGGGTCGACCCTGATATGGGGGTTTTACTAAAATGATTCTTTGGTTCCTTCTTTGGTTTTTAAACCTATTTTAGCAACTTTTAAACACCGTTTTTGATTCCCTTTATATATAGAACCCTTCCACTTCGTGGAGAACAACAGAGGGAGTGTGTGGAGAGGGTTTTTAAGTTTCTTCAGAGGTTATAAAACCTATAGAAATTGGTGCTCTCCTCCCCTTTTGTTAATGCTTTTAACCTAGAGTTTGCAAGCCCAAAGTTCCACTTTTGCTTGTTTGGACTTGTCCATTGAAGGATTTCATCTAGGTGATGATTACTATCAAACCATCAACCCGTTCTAGATATAACACCTTGGCTGAAGTATCCCGGAGCCTTTCCGAAGGAGATCGACTCAAGAAGGATTGTGGTAGAGTGATTTGGTCGGTGGAATCTGAAGCCGTCATTGACGGAGATCGATCGGAAGATCGTGGACTGTTTTAGAGACACAAAGAGAAGTACGAGCTGCTGCGGTTGATCACGGGACTTGAGAGTACATGGTGACTTTTCGAGATGTGGAGGACTAAGAACTGAAGGATCGTGGTGTCGAATCCAAAGGAGTCAAGTTCGAGTCTTGTAAGTTCTTGTTTACTTTGTCTTAGTGGAATCTAATGTCTGGACTAGGTCCCGTGGTTTTTCCCGGAAGAGTTTCCATGTAAAAATCCTTGTGTTGTGGTTTGTTTGGTTTTCCTTATTCCACACTTAAAGTACATCATCCCTTAACTTAATAACTCAATTGTTAAAACATCAAAAAGGGTAGATAGACTTATAGGAAGCCCTAACCATCCCCTCGAACTTGTAGATTCTCAACTCAAACCCTTGATTTGAGGTTCACCGAATTGTTTTATTTTTTTTTCATAAAGAATTGCCTAAGTTCTCACTACTAATATTAAATCTCATTTGAGATGTTTACAAAATACAAAAGGGCTGCTAGGCAACTTACTATATAAAAAGACAAGTGGACACCAAGTTGACTAGGGAAACCTAGTCACAAAGAATATGATAGAGATCATGGGATTCATAAATCTCAATTCTTGGTGCTGAGATAAATTGAAATAAACTTATGCGATCAGAGGATATGACCCTCAACTAACTCCCGGAGTCCTTTAATATGGGTATGTTGAACAATTAGGGAATTGGATTGTCTGAAATCTCACATGATGCATATGGCTAAGAATCTTTGAAGAGTTCAAAGCTACTTGCAAAGATGTACAAAAGAGTTGAATTCTCTAAATCCCGAGCATTTATGCAAAGGAAAGAAATCCAAGATTTTTCATTGGAAAGATATTCTGGTAGTATGGACAAGAGCTATTCTGAGAAGAAATGAAAGTATAAGGATTGTACTTCATAGTGAAGCAATTGGTTATTTGATACAGGACAAACCTTTGGAAGGATTGTCCAACTTGTATACTCATCAAGTCCAACTTAATTGTTAGAACCTTCAGCTCCTAATGTTTGGTATGGCCTTGCATAAGTGCAATAGTTGCATATTTGCTTAGGAGAAGGAGAAATCCAAGTAGATCAAACTTCTACTTGGGAATGAGACAAAAGCAATAGTTGTTATAGTCACCATTGGGATGTTTTTATCAAAAACAAGCTCAAAATAAGATTTTATTCTTTTATACTATGTATGTGCCAATTACTTGTAGAAATTAGATTTCTTATGTTGTTACTATTGTAACATCAATTTGTATCTGGCACGTCCCTTAGTCTTTATGAACTTAGTCTTATAAGCAATTATCATGGAGAAAGATGTGTCTTCTTGTATTGTATTAGTACACACGGATTATCGTAGTGATATGAATTTTACATTAAAAGGTAGCTAATTTTATTTCACCTTCTTTGAAAAGTTCAAGGAATTCTGCAATGAAATAAAGAAATAGCTAGGTAAGTCTTCCATGATTGAGAAGAGTACCTCTTAATAGAAATTTCATAAGTTACTCGCATTACATCTTGTCTTAGATAATTCACATAACAAACTGATCGTCAGTCAATCTTAAATTATTCCTTCTTAGTAATAATTCCGTAGAATAGTACTAGTAAGGGTATCGTTCCTCTGAGGACTGCGCTGGTTTCGTTGTCTTTTATTCAGATTAATTTTAAACTAATAAAATAGGTAATTGAATTTTTGCTTGATTAACTAAAACAATTAATTAAACTAATTAAAGGAAATTTCTAAATTAAACTATCAACTAATGGTTTTAAATCCTTTGGAAGAGAAAATCTAGGGTTTTCAAATCCACCACTAACCTAATAACCAGCCCCTATTTTAAATTTATTATAACCTCTTAAATTGCAAACATTCCAGTTAGAGTGACAGCTCGTCCCCTCTCAACTGCTCAAGAAAAATTCAAGGAATTATATCCTTAGCATATCGTATCTTCGGTTAGCACGAATGATACACACTAATCTACGGTTGTGTAATCACTCGTCTTCCCTTAGCATAAAATATTTTTGAATTTAATCTCTCGATATTTTTAAAACCATTGCATAAAACCTATGTTTAAATTCTAACGAAAATTAACACAAGTGATTTTAATTCCAATTTCATAATACCTAAGACAAGGTTGAGAATTCCATTGAAATCAAATATAAATAAAATAAATCCGGTTGTTTGAAAATAACCATCTCATTATGCAATCAATGTCTTACAATACAGAGAATCAAAATAAAGGACATAGTTACTTGGCTAAGGTTTTTTTTTTTTTTTTAGAAAAGCCACTCAGAAGGAGTGGGGGGTTTGGCGGACCCCTACCAGTTTTATTATAAAAATGAAGAAGGGGGGGACATAAACCTTACCCCGAACAAACAACCAACTGAGAGTGGGGTCAAAACCTAACCCCTCCCAAGACAAACCACACTCAAAGATGGCATTTCCACCTCTGACAAAGAACACAAAATTACATAGACCCCTGAAACCAGCAAAAAGACCTGCACTCGTTAGGGAGGACAAAAACCAAAAACTCCAACCTGAGAAAATAGTCCCTATTAAGGAGAAAATGCTCAATACCCAACCACAACACTGATCAATCTGTGCAAACATTTCGGACATTAAAAATCGAAGAACGATCATTGCATAGCATACCCTTAATAATCTGAGGACAATCATTTATACCTCTGAGAATTTTACTGTCTTGAGTCTTGCAAGCTTCTTTAGAAAGAAAGTCCGCTATCTGATTATTTTCACGATAGGTATGCTGAAATATTAAGTTGCATCTAGTCTTCAAGCTGATAATTTTCTTCCACCAGTTCCACGTTTTCCATGGAGGAATCAAGACACCATTTAACACATCAATAATAATTTGAGAATCACTTTTCACTATGATATTTGTTAATCCCATTTTATCACACAGAATACAACCATCCCATATAGCCCTGATTTCGGCTACAGTGTTTGTTTCCAATTCATAAAACTCATAGTAAGCTATGATCATATGACCAGTGGAATCCCGAATTATGCCACCTCCACCACTAATGCCCGTTTCATTATTAGCTGCCCCATCGGAATTTAATTTGAACCATCCCGGAGAAGGGTTGATCCATTTAGTGAGGATGGGACGCTTCGTTTTTGGAGCCACAATAGGGATATCAAAGAAGACACATAAATCTTTATCAGTGGAGCTTAACGTTTTTGTGAACTTCCAAGAAACTGCTGCACCTTTCAAACCTGCATTAATTCTCTTCAATATGTCATTGAAATTCCTTTTGAAATTATCATATCTGGAAACATTACGATAAAGCCAAATCTCCTAACAAATGAAAACCGGTAAAACAGAACTAAGGAAACCCCACACAGAACCATTATTTCTACTTTGGAAAAATCTCATCAATCTAGTTTGGATAGTATCCTCTTCAAAAATCTGAATATTCAAAGCATTTCCCACTCTTCTCCAGATCTTCGAAGCAATCTCACCTTGACAAAACAAATGTGATAAAGAATCCCTCTTAGGATTCAAACAACACTCACATTTGCTAGGCAGGGGTATCCCTTTGTCTTGAATTCTTAAATCAACAGAGATAGCATTGTGGAAAATTTTCCAGATTAGAATGGAAATCTTAGCAGGGATTGATTCGTTCCAAATAAAAAAGGACCAATTTACCTTTGGAGAGACTTCCCGAACACAATCCCAACAAGATTTGGAAGAGAATTTACCTGAACTCTCTCTACTCCAAATAATCTTGTCCTCATGGAAGGAAAGATTTATAGGATAATTTTTAACAGCCTGAATCATGCTACTTGGGAGTAAATGTAACTCCTCCACCGTGCACCTCCCTCTAAACCAGCAATCTCTAATCATAGGGAAAGAAGTAGGACAATCTGAAGCCGAGTCAATCAACGGAGCATTATCCAACCAAATATCAAACCAGAAATTTGTCTCATTCCCATTACCAATCAGCCATTTACAGTTTAGTAATGTGCTCTTTATCCAACGCCCCATCTCAAGCCAAGTCTTGTTACCTTTGAGAAAATTATCTATCATCCAAGGATGATTATTTCTTAAGTACTTACTTCTGAAATAATCACTCAAGAGACCTTTTTCTGATATTATTTTCCAAGCCATCTTCATACGGAACGCTATGGTCACATCCACAAGATTTCGAATTCCCAACCCACCTTCATCCATAGGTTTAGCAATTTTATTCCAAGCAACCCAGTGAGCTCTGTTGCCGCCCAAGGAATCATTCCAGAAGAACGAAGCAAACATACTTTCCATTCTATAGATAACACCCTTCGGAATATTAGTGCTCATCAAAGTGTAAATAGGTAAGGATGCTAAAACCGATTTAATGAGCACTAATTTCCCACCCTGAGACAGTAATTTACCTTTCCATCCATCTATTTTCATTCTAACTTTATCAATAATAAAGTCAAAGAAAATTTTTTTCATTCTACCAATAAAAAGAGGAATCCCCAAATATCTAAACGGAAACTTACCGATCTCAATACCACAGATATTCATCAATCTCCCTTTGTCTAGCTCGGATTTATTTTCAGCCACATACATGTTACTCTTGAGCTTGTTGATCCTTTGGCCAGAGGCTGATTCATAGGATGAGAGGAATTTAAACAAATTATTTATGGATCTTTTCTGCCCATTGCAGAAAACAAGAGTGTCATCTGCAAAGAGGAGGTGAGAGATAGGCATTGCACATCTGGAAGTTCTGAAATAACCAACTTGACCTTCTGCAAAAATATTCTTCAAACCCCTACTAAGTACTTCTTCTGCCAAGATGAACAAAGCCGGGGAAAGGGGATCACCTTGCTGTAAACCCCGTGAAGATTGAAAAAATCCATGCAATTTTCCATTCAGGATGACAGAGAAAAAAGGATAGGAAATACAGCCTTTTATGAGCTTGCTGAAATTCTCACAAAATCCAAATTTCTTCAGGACTAAAAGAAGAAAATCCCATTCCATTCGATCATAAGCCTTGGCCATATCCAACTTGAAGAGCACATTTCCCCCTCTCACTTTCTTGTTTATGTGAGAAATCATGTCTTGAGTCACAAAGATGTTATCCACGATACTTCTACCTTTGACAAAAGCTGATTGCTCCTCTGATATTAATTTTGGCAAAACAAAACCCAATCGGACTGCTAAGATCTTCGCAATAATTTTGTAGAAAACATTACAGAGGCTAATTGGACGATAATCACCAAATGCAACTGGGTTCTCAATTTTAGCTATCAAGCATAGCATCGTAGCGTTGACAGCTCTAGGGATAAAACCATTATAAAAAAAATGATGAATGGCAGATATTAGGTCTTCTTTTATAATGCCCCAAGAATGCTTAAAGAACAAGCTCGAATACCCATCCGGACCAGGAGCCCCAGAGTCCTGCATATCAAACACAACCTTCTTTATTTCTTCCTCTTCTGGAATTTTGCAAAGATTATCATTATCATCATCCGATACAAGGGAAGGAATACACTCTACTAATCTGCTATCCCCGGATATACCTTCTGAAAGTAAATTTTTCTGGAAGAAACTTACCGCCTCTTTACCCTTATCATCCTCGTGAGTCAACAATTTTCCATGGCTATCAATAATATTATGGACCGTATTTCTTTTGCATTTATTTTGATAAACCGCATGAAAGAACTTGGTATTTTTATCTCCTTCTTTTAGCCAGTGTTCCCGGGATTTTTGTTTCCAGTATATTTCTTCCATATCTAGATAATTTTTCAACTCCGCTTTAGCAGTACATAACTCCGAGTAACCTTCTTTTGTCCAATTGATTTGCATTTGAATTTCGAGATCATAGGAATTCCCTTTTTATAGAGAAAGACAGAGTTCTTGTAGAATAAGGAGTTCTAATTGAGGTCTAAGTTCTTCTTTTTCTCTCTCTATACTCTTTTTGGGTTGAATGAGGATTAAACCCTCATTTAGGAAGACAATAATAGAGTTGGAAAGTGTTTAGAAGTACTAAAATACTATTCACGAAACATTATTCACGGAATACTATTTCACCCTATTTACAGTTTTGTCACTGAACTTCAAATAATTCTAGAGAGCTCAATTCTAATCAGATTGACCCAAAATTTTAAACATAGCTCCTTTAGTTCATCTAGAATCTACCCAAAAAGTTTTATAAATTTTGGATAAAGACAAATTACCAAACTACCCCTCTATTGATAGAAGTGTGATTTTTGGCCAATTGATCCATCAGGGTAGATTTATGCGATTTCACTCTCTTTTCTTCTTCTTTCTTTTACTCTTCTCTTTTCTGAGATTTTTTTGGAGTCTTTGAAGCTTGTAAATCTTCCATTTTATCTTCTTTTCCTCGCATGAACCTGAAACAAGAATAAACAACCAAGTAGCATAAAATAATATAAATAATTACTCTAAATGATTAGCAAGTTAAGTTTGAGATGCTTTTATGTATAACATTTAGCACCGATCACAAACCATAGTATGATGGTATTGTTAAAATTGAACAATATTAGATATGATTCGATAGAAGATGAGCTTGGGATTCGCATTAGAGACACTTAGTCTCTATTCCTGGATAACAAAAGATATTTGTAAACAGGAACGTAAGTTTCCTAGAAGAGAAACTGAATCTAGAATTGTTCTGGAAGTGGAAGCCCAATAGACCGATAACTATGAGAATTGATAGAGATCAACTCTACTCCCACCATACCTAAATAGTACACTAGAACCCACAGGTCCCAGAATCTGTAATTGGACTATTTTTTATTTTGATGAAGTAATCAAACTGTTTGATTTTCATCAAAGGATGAAATTATCCTTTGTGTACAAACTTGTTAGTGGGAGCATGATTACTTTCCTGGCTTTATGCAAAGATATGATCTAGCAATTTTGCAATGAAGGACAAAAACTTTGACATCATGTTTTCTTAGTCCTAAAAAGTTTAGAGACAAAAAGAAAATGATATTGTTATTTTCCCCAATAACGATCATGTTTTTGTGCAAGTAAGGTTCCAAGAAAAGAGTTTCTACCTTTGGGGAATGGAATATGTTTCTCTTAGATATGTGATATCATGAGAAAGTATATTTGTACTAGACCGGATATTCATCACATGTTGATTGTGAGCTCCGGGAATTTCTTCCCTCCCACTCATAAAAAGGATGATGATGGTGGAATTACCTGTGTACCCTCACGGGTGTGAAATGGTTTTATCATTTAAGAGTCGCCACCAATTCGTTCAAAAGGGATAAGTCCCCTGGGTTTGGATAAGGTCTTGGTGTGCGAGTGAGATCAGGGTAAGGGGTTTGGTTATGTCCGGGGAAGGTGTTAGGCACCCCAAGGCTTCCGTTTTTCAATGGTTCCGTACTCCCCAGGTTTAAGCTAAATAAAGTTAATCTTGATTAAAATGCTAGAGTGTTTAAGTTAACACTAATCCAAGAAAAGAAAAGCTAACTAGGGTCGAGCCCGTGTTGGGCTGCCTACGTACTCACAAGGTGAGATCAGACCGAGCGTAGTTCTGGCACATGAGCCTGTGCCGAGGCTAGGAGGATGTGTGTGTGCACCAAGGGTGGCTAACATAGACTAGTCTGGTAGACTAGGGTTTGGTTACCCGAGGAGGGTCAAGTGCATGGTATTCAAGCCCGGTAGGCTTAGGGGGGTAGTCCGGTCCAGGTTAGGGTTGCTAACCGGGGTTAGGCCGAACTAACTATGGTTAGGGTTGCTAACCACAGTCTAAGGGGATGTGATGTGTAGCCCCGGTAAGCTAAGGGGAGGCCTGGTAGGCCGAAAGTAAGTCCGGTAGACTTGATTTATATGCCTGGTAGGCCGTAAACCGAACTTAACTACAATTAGGATTGCTAACTGCAATAAAGGGGGGTCTAACTGTGGTTAGGGTTGTTAATCAGGGTTAGGGAGAGGGCCAAAGTCAATTTTATTGTCTGATTATATTTTTAGGAATTTCCGTTTAGTTTCCCAAAGTTTGTAGGGTTAAGGGGTACTTAATCGTGGTTAAATGTTAACTGGAGGTACATTTAATCGTGGTTAAGGGTCTGGTACAATCTGAGGTGGGCCCAAGGGGCTAGGTAGAGCCTAAAGTGGCCTCCTACTAGGCCTGGGCCCCTACAGAACCCCAAAATAAAAACAAGAATAATGTCGGTAATTGGATTACCGACATTATAAATAGTGTTTTTAAACTGTGCTTTTGCCACTGTTAACTAGGGTTAAGGTGTAACCCAGAGTGATTTGAGAGCAGGGGAGTGTAGAGGGGACTCTTGGGAGTCTTTTGAGTCTGGTGTGGGCCCCAGGGGATGCCTGGAGTGGGCCCCACAAAGCTGGAAAGTTGTTGTGACAGCAGGGTCATATAGGCGGTAGTTATTCTACCGCCAATATGAAACTAAGCCAAAAATAGGATGTCGGTAAAATGTCCACCGACAAAAAGAAAACACACTTTACTAGGAATGGTGATACTGGTATTACCACCATTCCTGATTTTTTTGAAAACCAGGTTTCTGCCCATGGGGGCTATGTACAGAGGTTACTAGGGGTTCCCTCATGATCTGAGGGACCCCCAGAAGGTTCTGTGATGCTCAGTGAAGATTGATATACCCGTAGGAGTTCACTCCACCTATGAATAAGGTGGGTGAACACCTTGTTGGGCTCAGTTACCTACTAAGTATAGAGATTGAAAGCAAATAACTCCCCTAGAATTGACCAGAGGCTCACATGAATTGTAAAGCACACAAAAAATGGGTAGGGAGTCCTCTACCCGAACAATCTGTTCCTACCAAAATAGGAGGTAGTCTGTGCGTGAGGTGGTGGTGCTACGGTGGTGCCTATAACAGCTAGGGAGACTTGAGGCTGGCCCAGGGGAGACCTGGGATCAAAAATAGGGGAGAGGAGAGGCTGAGGATCAAGGTTTTTACAGCAGGGGTTCACCTTGGAGAGTTGCAGATCGTTTTAAACTGCTGGTGGAGCTTGGGTTTTATAGAAAACTCTAAAAGGGACCTAATGGGTTTAAGGAGAAGGGAGAGAAAGGCATTGGACCTGGTGGTGGTCATGTGAGGAGCCTAAAGGGAGAGATTGAGGTGAAGGGTGGAGTGTGCAGGGCATTTGCAGTCTGCAAACTCGGTACTCACATACTATCGGTAGAGGATCTACCAACAGCCTGAAACAAGGCCAAAATATAATGTCGGTAGATCTTTTACCGACATTATGAGATCTGTTTTTAAATGGGCGGGACCCTGCACATACGGGTTATAGGGGGTTATCCTAAGGTTTTTGGGCCTTGTGAGCTTGAGGCTATGGGTCAGGCCCTTTAGGCCATGGGTCTTAGGGTTTAAGCCCTAAGGGCTCTAGAGTTATGCTAGGGTCACCTAAGGCTAGGATTTTTTACATGGTTTTTGTACTAGGGTTCAACTAGGGTTAAACTAGGGATACGTCCTAGGTTTTAACTAGGGTCAAATCCTGGGGTTTACCTAGGGTTAGGGTTTTGGTTCTAGGGTTTTCTAGGGTTCTGACTAGAGGCTTACCTAGGTTTAAGGAGAGTTGGCAGGGGGTAACCATAACTAAAGTCAGGTGGGGTGTAAAAATTGGGATCTTACAGCTGCCCCTCTTTGCTGGAGAATGCCAAGGTTGGAGATTTGAAAGGCAAAGACTGGAATCATCCTATTTTTACACCGATTTCGGATAATAGGGATGCAGTATGATGATATGTATCCATGCAATGTAAGTGGTGAGTGCAATGTGGTGGCACGGCCACAGCTGGGACGAGCGAGTAGTTCAGATTACTCACTGGGGAGTGATAAAAGAAGGGATGGTAGAGCCCGGAGGCGTCGGCTGGAAGGATTTGATCGAGTCTGATTGAAATGACACACAGGGTGTCTAGAACACACAGGGTGTTGAAGGGGCGACATGCGAGGGTGTCGGAAGAGAGGACATGCAGGTGGTATACGTTGTTAAGGTATACACGGGATGTCAAGAACACATGGAGGTGTCAGAAGGAGTGACATGTGGGTGGTATACATTGTAAAGGTATACACGGGATGTGAGGACACACGGGGGTGTCGAAAAGGGAGGACATGCTAGTGGTATAGCTTTAAAGGTATACACGGGATGTCGAGGACACACAGGGGTGTCAAAAAGGGAGGACATGCAGGTGGTATACACTGTAATGGTATACACGGGATGTCGAGGACACACGGGGATGTCGAAAAGGGAGGACATGTGGGTGGTATACACTGTAAAGGTATACACGGGATGTCAAGGACACACAGGGGTGTCGAAAGAGTGCGGCGTGTCCAAGAGGCATTAGCCGGATGATTGAAATGGCCAAGAGGCGCTGGATTTTGATCAAGGATGATGCTGAGGAGTTCGGTCACATGAGGTGTGATGCCACGTAGGGATTTCATGTAGGGGATAAAGGCAAGGATGCTTTCCCATGACTCTGCTGATTGCGACTTGCGGGGATGTATGGTGTCAGCTTCTTCTACTTTGTCCTACTAGGGCTGCTCAGTGCAGGCTAGTATGATCTGGTCAGGGTACCAAAGAGGAGCTGCTTTTTTGAAAACATTTATAAAAGGTTTTGGACCTTTGTAAAAAAAATTTTGGTCTCAACAGAAAGAATGTTCAACTAGCTATCAGTTTTGCCAGGAAAGTGCCTTAATCAGGGCTTGGGGATCATGTATTCTGCCTTTCGCTCTTGGAGAGCGGAGTATAACCCAGAAGAGGTTTTGTCACTACTGGGGATGCTCATGGGTAGACCTGTTTGCCTTGTCACTGCTGGCGATTAGATTCTGACTGGGGAGAAGCTTGTTGAGGAGCAAATTGGATGCCTCTGCTTGGGGATCCGCTGGGGAATGTAATACCGTTGTAGCCCGTTACTAGGGATCTGCTAGGCGATATGATACTATCGTAGATCACTACTGGGGATCTAAACTCTGCTGAAGACTAGTGTCGAGAAAGCTGCTCTTCCATGCCATCTGCCGGGGATCGCTGTAGGGGATTTATCAGGCTAGTCTGACTGCTGCTAGATTCTGTTGCCAAACTGCTTTTTAGCTATTTCTCCTTTTTTTACCCTTGGAATGACCAAGTCATGGGGTTCGCATAATTTTTGCACGATGAGGTCGTTGCCAGTTTTCCTCATACCTGCGAAGCTGATTGATTTTTGTTCCTTTTTTGCCCCTAGTCACAAGACTAGGTCTGGGGATCACGTGATTTTTGCGTAATGAGGCCGTTGTCTGTTTTCACTCATGCTCGTGACCATTGCCCTGAATTGCGCTCCTCTGGGGATACAGATGTGATACTGCACTTAAACTCGTAATTTTTAGGGATCGAGAAGGACTTAGAGTGGGATAAAATGTAGGCTGAGGGACCGATGTTTGGGACACCCTGGGATTTCTCCTATTTTTTGTTGATTTGCACTCCCTTGGAGGTTTTGGTTTTGATATAATTGATTTTCACCTTCTGGGGGAACCCTTCTATTTCTGGGGGAATTTGCCTGCTTATGGCTTGTGCCTTAGGTTTCTCGGTGATTTTTTTTGTTGGGGATATTGAGAGAGGTTGTCTCTGCCAGGAAGGGTGAGAGACGTTTTCTCTACTGAGGATAGAGAGATTGTATCTACCCGAGGATTGTTTTTCAGAAGAGATTGTCTCTGAACGGTTCTTTTGTTAGGTAAAAAGTCCAGAGAGATTGTCTCTGTGAGGAGTCTTTGGCTGTTGAAATGTTTCGACTTCTATTTTGGGTTGTCTTTTGATAAAAATTTTATACCCTTGAGAATCGATTTACCTGGGAAGCTGGGAGTGTTTGTCACTGCTTGGGGAGTGACTTTGTGGGGGGATAGTTGATGACTCCTTTGGGGAAAGAAGGACTCTGTCTGGGGAGAGTCGGGGAGTTGATGCCCCTTTCGTGACCGCACCTGATTTGACAGGTTGTCTACGTACCTTTTGCAGGATCAAGTCATGACGTAGTTCAGGCTAATGTTGCAGAGGGCGAGGGAAGGTGTCCCTAAAAAAGTGTAATTAAAGAAGGGTTGTTAGGCTCAAAGGGCTAACTAGCGAATTTTATTTGACTTGTAAACGGGTTACAGGAAAGAGGGATGAAGAGTGTGCCAAGGATGGCCTTTTGTCATTTTCCGGAGAAACTATAAGTGCAAAGCGCCTATCAGATCTGGACCCTAAGCGTACTATCTTTTGACTTTATACATGTTGATGGGCTCTATGAGATCTTCGTCATCCATACGTCCGAGTTGAAGGGCACCGCCAGAGAATTTGTCTCGGACGACGTATGGGCCTTCATAGTTGAGAGTGAATTTGCCCCTTGTGTCAGGGCAGTTTGGCAACATTTTTTAGAGAACTAGATTGCCGATCTCGATGCTTCTTGGCTTGACCTTCTTGTTGAATACCCTAGCCATGCGCCTCTGATAGGCCTGAGAGTGGTTGATGGCTTTCAGTCATCGCTCTTCAATTAAATTCAACTGCTCATACCGGGTCTGTGCCCACTCTGCTTCTGAGAGCTCTGCTTCCATTAACACCCAGAGTGATAGAATTTTACTTTGGTGCGGAGGACTACTTCCATACCATAGGCCAGAGAGAATGGTGTTGTCCCCGTAGAGGTTTAGATGAACGTTCCATAGGCCATGAGTTCGAAAAGGAGCATCTCATGCCAGGCAGAGTATTTGGTGGCCATCTTCTCGATGATTTTCTTCAGATTCTTATTGGCGGCTTCAACTGCACTATTGGTCTGTGGCCTGTATGGCGTAGAGTTATGATGTTGGATCTTGAATTTTTGGTAGAGGTCAGTCATCCCCTTGTTACAGAAGTTGAGGGCATTGTTTATTACAATCTCATACGGGGTCCCATATCGGTAGATGATATACTTTTTCAGAAATCACTGAACCACTGAGGCTATGACACTGGCATAAGAGGCTGCCTCGACCCATTTTATGAAATAATTGATTGCAACTAGGATGAATCGATGTCCGTTTAAGGCTTTCGGAGCTATAGGTCCAATGACGTTAATACCCCAAGCTGAGAATGGCCAAAGAGCGGTAAGAGTATGTAGCCTATTTGGCGGTGTATTTACCCTGTCGGCGTAGATTTAGCACTGGTGGCACTTCTGTACGTGTTTGCAACATTCTGATTCCATGGTGGACCAGTAGTAGCCTAGCCTAAGTATCTTCTTAGACAGCATCAACCCGTTTAGTATCCCATCCTCGAGATATTGCTTGATGTCCGTATACCAAGGATTATTATCCGATACCTCCTCGATCTGAAGACAGTAGGCAGGCTGCTCCTGTTGCTGAATTTCAATCGGCCAGAGCATGATGTCTGTAGGGATCTATACCATGGAAGCAAGAGTGGCCAATGCGTCGGTGAATTTGTTCTGGTTCCTGGACCTGTAGCTGAAGCTGATTCTTCTAAATTAACTGATTAACATATTGAGGTAGGCTAAATACAGGACTAGCCTTACTTCTCAGATGGCCCAAGATTCATTTGCCTGACAGATTACTAAAGATGAGTCACCGTAGACGTCTACCTCTTCAATCTTGATGTCCAGGGCTTCTTTTAGTCCGGCTATGCACGCCTCATACTCTGCCTCATTATTGGATTATCTGAACTTTAGCTTGATTGAGATAGGGAGGTGCACTCCCTTAGGTGAGATCAGGACTACTCCTGCCCCATGCCCATGACTATTGGTGACTCCGTCAAAGTATAACTCCCAGCCGGAGTATTCTTTTTTGTCTGCTTCTGGATACAAGATGGCTTCATCTAGAAACAAATCATGTACAGACACATAGTCCTGTGCTGGACTGTGGGCAAGGTGATTTGTTATCGCCTGCCCCTTGATTGACTTATGTGTCATGTACGTGATGTCAAATTCTGACAATATCATGAGCCATCGGGCAAGTCTCCCGGTGGTGGCTGGCTTTTCCAGTAAATACTTGAGTGAGTCCATCCGGGAGATCAGAATTACCGGCCAGGAAAGAGATAGTGCCGAAGACGCTGAGTAGCCCAGACCAGTGCCAGACATGTCTTCTCAAGGGGGCTGTACCGCTCTTCATATTCTAGCAAACGCTTACTGATGTGGTAGATGACTTGTTCTGTTCTGCCTATCTCATCATGTTGTGCTAGGATGCACCCCATGAAGGTCTCTTATATTGAGATGTAGAGTAACATGGGCCGTCCCAGTGTAGGCGGCACGAGTACTGGAGGGTTCAGGAGATACTACTTTATTCTGTCAAAGGCTTCCTGGCATTCTGCTGTTCAGACTGTCGGTGTGTTCTTCCGGAGCAGCTTGAAGATCGGCTCACATATCGGAGTGAGCTGAGAAATAAATCTGCTGATGTACCGAATTCTGCCCAGGAAACCACAGATTTGCTTTTCAGTTTGGGGTGCTAGTATTTCAATGACAGGTCTGGATTTAGCTGGATCAATCTCGATGCCTCTTTTGCTGACTATGAAGCCAATGAGCTTTCCTGATGAGGTTCCAAAGACACACTTGGCTGGATTCAGTCTTAAGCCGTACTCTCCGAGTCTCTTCAGGTCTTTTGGGTGCTGCTTGGCAGTAGGGGACTTGATGATCATGTCATCCACATAGATTTCAGTGGACTTATGGATCATATTATGGAACAAGGCTGTCATGGCCCTCTGGTAGGTGGCCCCTGCATTCTTGAGTCTAAAGGACATGACCTTGTAGCAAAATGTGCCCCAAGGTGTGATAAAGGAGGTTTTCTCTTTGTCTTCTTCTGCCATCCTGATTTGGTTGTATCCGGAGAAACCATCCATGAACGAGAGAGTCTTATGCCCAACAGTATTTTTGACCAAAATGTCGATATACGGGAGAGAAAGTTATCCTTGGGGCTTGCACTATTCAGATTTCGATAGTCAATGCACATTCGAACCTTGCCATCCTTTTTGGGTACTGGTACAATGTTGGCTAACCACTCAGGGTAAGTTGCAACTGCCAGGAAGCCTACACTGATCTGCTTCTCAACTTCTTCCTTAACCTTCTGTGACCATTCAAGCCTCATCTGTCTCAATTTCTGCTTCACTGGTCTGACGGTCAGGGTTCAGGGGTAGTCTGTGTACCACCAATGCTGGGTCTAATCCTGGCATGTCTGTATATGACCAGACGAAGACATCACTGTAGCTTCTCAGGAAACTGATCATATCCGCTCTCTGTTGTGGGGTCATGCTTGTGCCGATCTTGACTAGCCAGGGGTTGTCTGTGGATCCTAGATTGACTGTTTCAGTGTCTTCCCTGTTAGACTACAAAAGTCCTTCGCTGTGCTCAAAGAGGTCCAGAATTTCTTGAGGCTGTTCCTCTTCCTGTTCTGAGTCATACTCTACTTCGGAGAGTTCAAGGAGGGTATAAGGGGTAGCCCTGTCAGAGGTAATTTTTTGGCAAATTAATTAGCTTCAGTTTAGCATGCTTGATGATGATTTTGTTAGCTTCAGGACACTAGGCCTTCTAGGGGAAGGGTCCGTGTGATTTCATCATCAGCCGATATGAAATGTTTTTTTTTTAAACAAGATTTTTGAGTCAAAACAATCTGATTTTCATTGATAAAATGATAAATTGTTACAAAAAGACTCAAACAAAAAGAGGCCGACAGTGGCCTGACTTTTGGATTTTACAAGTGGGAGCAAAAGAGAGGTAGATGAAGGAGAAGGGTCATGCTGGGTCACTGCTGTCTCGAACCAACCTGTCCTACACTGTGCTTGCCTCGGGCTTGGCTGGCCTCGATGGTGAGAGTCTCAGTCCACCAACGGATCAGTGGCTGGTGACTGGAGGATGCTTCGGCGCTGTTGGAGAGGGTGCAAACCTGCTCTCTCACTGGATATTCTGCTTCAGTAGCATCATCAACAGTTAGCTCGTCGAACATCTGGGCTATGCTGAACACTTCTAGATCTGGAATCCCTGAAGACTCGGCATTGAGCTGGGGTGTTAAGGCAACAGGTGTGGCAGAGGTTTCTAGGTAGGTTTCGAAGATTCCCATGGGGAAAGTTACAGAGATGTGTGGTCGGGTCTCAGATTCCACCGACTGTCTGGTCTTCTTAGTCAGCTTGGAAAGGTAATCCTCGTATCTGGGCTTGTACCTCAAACCATAGGGAGGTGTATAGCGAGGGGGTGTGTATCTCTTCTTCATGCCCTGATTCTTGGCACCGAGACCACTTCCGAGCTAGTAGTTCATTCTGGTCATCATTCTAACAAATGGTGGTACTACTTGCTTGCTTTGCTGTTCTACCTGGGTGATAGAACTAACCTGCTTGAACTGGAATGTCATGAAGGCAGTGCCTTGCCCCAGCTCTTGGACGTCCCCAAAGGAACTTACCAACTCTTCAGAAGGAATGACAACTAGACAATCATCCTGGATGAACTTGATTCTTTGGGACAAAGAGGAGGGAATGGCTCCGGCCTCATGGATCCATGGCCTCCCTAGGAGCAGAGTGAAAGAGGCTGGCACGTTCATAACCTGAAAGTTCGTTGAGAACTGGGCAGGTCCGATCCCGATGGTTAGATCGATATCACCCGGGTTTTGCCTGATTGTATTATCAAAAGCCCTGATGGTCATGGGTCTCTTCTTCACTTGACTGAGGTTCAAGCCCAGGTTTTACAGCTTGGAGAGTGTGCAAACATTTAGGCTAGAGCTATTGTCGATGAGCACTGATGATAACGTTCGGTCCATGCACTATACTACAATGTTCAAAGCCCTGGTATAGTCCCTGTCGCTGTCTAGTATCTCCTCTTCTGTGAAGGAGATGACTTTGGGTTCGAAGATTTGCCCTACCATTTACCCTAGTTTCTCGGGCGTTATATCTGGTGTTACATGGGCATTGCCGAATACTTGGAGTAGTTGCTTCATGTGATGCTCTGAAGTGAGAAGAATACCCAAGATGGATATCTGTGCTGGGACCTTGCTCAGTTGCTGAGTGATATTGAACTCCTCTACATTTTTTAGGATTTTCAATAGAACTGCCGAATCAACTGCTTCCTTCTCTGGGTCTGACACCCCTGCTTTCTCTTTACCTTTCTCTGCACTCTTCACCTTTGCCGACTCAGTTGCAAGAGGTTGATATACTCGACCAAATGTAGTTAGGTTGGCTATGCTCTCACTCTCAAGGATGAGAGAGCGAGGAGCAGGTACTCGGTTGAGGTTGAAGGGAGGCTCTGGGATGTAAGGGATCCAGATAGGGCCTGAAGAGATTGGGGCTTAAGTTGTAGCTGTGGGCCAATTTGCAGGGCAATGGATAGTATAGATGATCTGTTTCGGAGACAATTATCTGGGTTGGAGATTGAATAGTCTGTATGTTTGACTAGGGGAAGGAGATTATGATAGGTGATCGGTAAGATGGCCTGATGATGCTGTCATTCATTGTGGGTGTACTGGGTCCTGGCTGCCTTACCCCGAGCTCTTCCCACTGAATAAAGTTGACTTGATTGTTATATGGGGGTAGTGGCACCTGATTGATGCTGGTGTTACTGGGAGCCAGCTCAACCCTTCCGTCACCCAAGAGATCTTAGATTGCACACTTCAGGCCTATGCAATAGTCCGTAGCATGGCCTGGGCCTCTATGAAGGCGCAGTGATGATCAGTATTGTAATTCTTGTTCTGTTTATCTGGAGGTAGAAGAGGTGTGGGGCCTCTCAACTCGAGAGGACTCTGTTTGGTGAGGAATTCCAACAGCTAACTGAGTGTGTATGGAAGAGGGGTAAAGTTTCTGGGGGGATGGTTTTGCCCCTGAGCTGGTCGGGCTGGCCGAGTATTCCTGATAACTGACTATTGCTGAGCTGCTGGAGCTGGTAGTCGGATGGGTGTTGTAGAAGCAACCATATGTACATGTTCCTTCTTTCTGTGCTCCCGGGGATCGATGTTTCTACAGGATAAGGCTATTGCCTTGGGGGGATCAAGTCTTAGACTGGAATAAATGGCCCCACTCTTGATAGCAGTCTCGATACGGGCACCTGTCCTGACAATGCTGTCGAAGTCCACCACTAGTAAGGTCACCATGAGTGTAGAGTAGGGCTACTTTAGAGTGCCCATGAACATGTCTGCCAGTTCCTCCTTAGGGATGGGAGTTGGGATCTTTGCTGTCATTTCACTCCAGCGGGTAGCGTACTCCAGAAATGATTCGTTGTTACGCTGGCTTAACTGCTCAATCTGGCTCCTCTGAGGGTGGAGCTCTTGGTTAAAGGAATACTGCTCCACAAAGCTGTCCATAGCATCTTGCCAAGTCTTGACCTTCTGCATGTCAACAGACATCCACTATGCGAGGGCTGCCCCTTTCAGACTCTTCTGGAAGTACTGGATGACTAGTGGTTGGTTCCTGTTGTGCTGGAGTATGTCACCCAGGTATAATTACAGGTGTTGTTTTGGACAGCCCAAGCCATCGTATTTATCAAAGTCCGGGACCTTGAAACTGAGGGAACAACATCCCCTGATGAGAAATTTAAGTCCTCTAGTGATAGACTGGTACTGGTGGATGCACCCTTCATTCTTCTCATCTCCTCTTTCATCTGCTTGATCTTGTCCTAAAAGGATGGAGTGGGATCTGAGCATGATGGCCGGTCCTGGTTGACGTGTGAGGCCTTGGGTTGTTCATCGTACTGGTCATACTCTTCTCCTCCTCCTGTTGTGGGTATGGGGTCAGGTATGATGAAGGGGGGAGAACGAGGCTCTGGTATAGGTTGCTCGGTTGGTTCTCCTGTCGGGATCCAGGTGGAGGGTTCTTCAGGTCGGGTGCCAATTAGAATCTTCAGGGATTCCAGAACACTGTCAAGCTTCGACTGCATGGCCGTTATGTCTCTGTCATGTGACTGTAGGATCTCAGTGGTTCGCTGATGCTAATCTGCAGGTTCCGCCATTGAGTCTGCGCTGCTTTCTAATTGTGCTGTGTAAGAGCTGCTCTCTGATCGGGCTGTGCAAGGGGGTATCTCTGTGATTGGTAATTCTATCAAGACTGCGTTTGCAGCTGCTGCTTCTGCGAGAATCGCAGTCAGAGAATGAGTCACAGGTCGGCTCATGCAACTGAAAAGAATGCAATAGCTAATCATGATTATGCATAATGGCAAGAAGCAGATGCTAGAAAAAATAAGATTTTTATTGATGCATAAAGAGTGCAGTGAGTACAGGGGTAGTGAGACTCAAAAGAAGAAAAGACTCGATCCTAGGCAGGCCCTTCGAGGATCGTAAAGTCAAGTGGCCGGGGCACACCCTTAAGATCTATGATCTGTTACTGGAGGGATGTGACTTCAACCTCCATGTGCGTAAGGGTTTCAGTAGCGTTGAACATGCGGTATCCAAATTGTTGGATACGGGAGGTCATCTCCGCTTTGCACTATCAAGCTGCTCTTAGTGGAAGTGAAGCTGGGCCCGGATGATGGCTGCTTCCCTGGCGTCGCCTCTACATTTCCTGTGAAGAGACTGGATTGTCTACTCCAATTGTTCAACCTGTTCTTGTACGGCTTGGAGTTCATGACCTTGTTCCGCTTCCTGCTGCCTGAATACACTCTGGGCTTTCTGTAGCCTTTTCCATTTCTATTGGATCTGGAGCTGTCTCTCTAGGAAGAAATCTATCCAGAGAACCACTATTTCTGCTAGGAGTATGGTTCCTTGTGATGGAGCTGCGACTGGTGTGGGCAGTTCCCTGGGCGCAGGCATGCCGAGTAGAATGTCAGGATTATCCACCCATTGTCGGTATGCTGAGTTGGTCGGTGGTCCTAATGTAACCATGAAGTCTGGCCACTGGTCTCATCTGGAGCTGCGCCAAGCTGACTGCAAGCATCGGGTGAGGCTATCGGAGTGCACTGTGAAAGTGATCCAATCATTTTCCTACCGGTCTATCACTGGGATATGTTGAGGGAATCCAAACTATCGGAGGACTCAGAGTGGTGTATAGACTGTGGAGCCTATTAGACCAGCAAGAATCATGCATCGTCTGTCGGTGATGACAACACGCGGTTGCCTATTCAGTACAAGCCAATCGCATTGCCAAGTGATTTCTTCCTCTGATAGGTCTTGGAGAAGCTGGTAGAGCTCTCCAACGTCTGTAGTTGTTATCGGGCCTTGATTCTGAGAAACCTTCCGAGGTAGACTGTAGGCATCGCGGATGCCATCCAGTACCGATATAATTGTAGCCAAATGACTTATCAATCAGAGGTGTAGGAGAGGTGTACTGGCATGGAAGATTCCCTTTCTGCGGTCTGCCGACTAGTTGAAAGCCCTGAGAAGCTCGGCTAGGATGACTAGTACAACTGAACAGGAGTTGTGTATGTCCTCGACGATCCCGACCAGAACTGCTTTGACAAGTGAGTGGCACCTTGGGAATACCAACTGAGACATGGCTATCAGTGCAAAGGCGTTGAGACCGGGAAGTTCCGTTAAAATAGAGTCAGGGTTCCACTTACGCTTGTACCTCTTTTAGAGAAAAGACACGGGTATCTGATCAAAAGAGCCGTTAAGACCGGGCTGCAAGCAGGCAGGCTTGATACGCAAGAACCTAGATAGGTCTACCTGGTATGTTGTTTTGTAGCGCGGTACTATAGCTTCGCCGTCCATGTTTAACCCTATAATGCACTGAATCTCTTTTAGTGTTGGGTAGAGCTCGTTCTTACCAAAACGGAATACCATGTGAGATGGGCTCCAACACTGGATAGCAGCGTTCATAAGGCGCGAGTCTGAGTTAACCACGGATAGGTCTAGGATAGTCCCAGTTTTGTAGTACTATCCCAAGTGAGACGTTGACTAGAGGTAAAAGCCTCAATTGCTTCTTGGAGGTTGTCATCACATGTCCCTTGAGAAGTTAGATGCAGGGGTCTTGATGGTCGACCGATTGACGGAACAATCCCTAAAGGACCTACCATCTACCTGGATAATAGTATACAGACTTTGTGAGTGCACTGTGCATGCAGATGGGATGGAATATTTTGATTTTTTATTTTGATTGGGTGCGACAAGGCACATGTGATTCGATAGGACAGATGGACGGAGGTCCTACGTACTTTAGCCTAGGTTGTTGGAAACCGAGGGACCTATCAGATCAAGGTTGGGACAGGCCTAGTAAAGGCCTGTCTACCTGAGATTTGGACCCCATATGCTATGTCGGGAAGGAGGGGTATAATTTATTACAAGCACAAGTTTGGCTCATTACATGCTCCTAGGTGGGTGGCTATCCGGGTAGAATGTGCCCTTGTAGTCAATCATGACTGGGGACAGGTATAGGGTACAAGCAGGTTAGGGTTTATAATAGCCCTCCCAGGATGGGTTGCTTGTAGACTATACCCTGGCCTAGACTACATGTATGAATGCCGGTTTGATGCAGGTGTGTTCCTAACAGGATGGGGGGATCACTTAACACCGTATATGCGACTCCTCGGGATAGAACATACCTGAAAAGGGACGATTGATGTAAGCGGGAGCGTTCAGAATCCTTCTCTGGGGGAAATCACCCAACAGGAGTAACTCCGCGGACCTCTAAGACGTTTAAGTCAATGACACTGAGGATGATCATCTAGCAGCCATTAATGTAAAAAGCCTGTCTACTGTTGTGAATGAGATAATTACACTACTATGACATGTATGGATGCACGATACACAATTAACCAAGAGATGTAAAACGATTAGTGTTTAAGTTAAACGCTTATTCATTTTAATCAAGATTAAGGTTTAGTTGGCTTAAACCCGGGTTCCTGGTTGAACCCATATAGCAATCCTCAGCAGAGTCGCCAGAGCACTGAACAAGGGAATTTCTTCCCTCTCACTCACAAAAAGGATGATGATGGTGGAATTACCTGTGTACCCTCATGGGTGTGAAAGGGTTTTATCATTTAAGAGTCGCTACATATTCATTCAAAAGGGATAAGTCCCCCGGGTTTGGATAAGGTCTTGGTCTGCGAGTGAGATCAGGGTAAGGGGTTCGGTTAAGTCCGGGGAAGTTATTAGGCACCCCGAGGCTTCTATTTTTCAACGGTTTCGTACTCCCCGGGTCAGAGTGTTTGAGTTAACACTAATTCAAGAAAGGAAAGCTAACTGGGGTTGGGCCCATGTTGGGCTGCCTATGTACTCACAAGGTAAGATCAGACCGAGTGTAGTTCTGACACGTGAGCCTGTCCCGAGGCTAGGGGCGTGTGTGTGTGCACCAGGGGTGGCTAACATGGACTAGTTCGGTAGACTAGGGTGTGGTTGCCCAAGGAGGGTCAAGTTCATGGTATTCAAGCCCGGTAGGCTTAGGGGGTAGTCTGGTAGACTAGGGTGGAGTCCGCTCCGGGTTAGGGTTGCTAACCGGGGTTAGGCTGAACTAACTATGGTTAGGGTTGCTAACCACAGTTTAAGGGGATGTGATGTGTAGCCCCATAGGCTAAGGGGAGGTCTGGTAGGCCGAAAGTAAGTCCGGTAGACTTGGTTTTTAGGCCCAGTAGGCCGTAAACCAAACTTAACTACGATTAGGATTGCTACCGCAATAAAGGGGAGTCTAACTGTGGTTAGGGTTGCTAACTGAAGGTTAGGAAGAGGGCCAAAGTCAGTTTTATGGTCCGATTATATTTTTAGGAATTTCTGTTTAGTTTCTAAAAGTTTGTAAGGTTAAGGGGTGCTTAATCACGGTTAAATGTTAATTGGAGGTGCATTTAACCGTGGTTAAGGATCTGGTACAATCTGAGGTGGGCCCAGGGGGCTAGGCAGGGCCTAAAGTGGCCTCCTACCAGGCCTGGGCCCCTGAAGAAGCCCAAAAAAAAAACAAGAATAATGTCGGTCATTGGATTACCGACATTATAAACAGTGTTTTTAAACTGTGCCTTTACCACTGTTAACTAGGGTTAAGGTGTAACCCAGAGTGATTTGAGAGCAGGGGAGCATGGAGGGGACTCCTGGGAGTCTTTTGAGTCTGGTGTGGACCCTAGGGGATGCCTGGAGTGGGCTCCACAAAGCTGTAAAGTTGTTGTGACAGCAGGGTCATATTGGCGGTAGTTATTCTACCGCCAATATGAAACTAGGCCAAAAACAGGATGTTGGTAAAACGTCCACCGACAAAAAGAAAACACGCTTTACTAGGAATGGCGGTACTAGTATTACCGTCATTCCTGATTTTTTTGAAAACCAAGTTTCTGCCCATGGGGGCCGTGCACAAAGGTTACTAGGGGTTCCCTCATGATCTGAGGGACCCCCAAAAGGTTCTGTGATGCTCAGTGAAGGTTGATATACCTGTAAAGGTTCACTCCACCTATAAACAAGGTGGGTGAACACCCTGTTGGGCTCAGTTACCTACTAAGTACAGAGATTGAAAATAAATAACTCCCCTAGAATTGACCAGGGGCTCACATGAATAATAAAGCACACAAAAATTGGGTAGGGAGTCCCCTGACCAAACACTCTGTTCCTGCCGAAATGGGAGGTAGTCTGTGCATGAGGTGGTGGTGCTACGGTGGTGCCTGTAACAGCTAGGGAGACTTGAGGTTGCAGATCGTTTTAAACTACTGGTGGAGCTTGGGTTTTATAGAAAACTCTAAAAGGGACCTAATGGGGTTGAAGGAGAAGGGAGAGAAGGGCATTGGACCTGGTGGTGGTCATGTGAGGAGCCTGAAGGGAGAGATTGAGGTGAAGGCTGGAGTATACAGGGCGTTTGCAGCCTGCAAACTCGGTACTCACATACTGTCGGTAAAGTATCTACTGACAGCTTGAAACAAGGCAAAAATATAATGTCGGTAAATCTTCTACCGACATTATGAGATCTATTTTTAAATGGGTTGGGCCCTGCACATACGGGTTATGGGGGGTTATCCTAAGGTTTTTGGTCCTTATGGGCTTGAGGCTAAGGGTCAAGCCCTATAGGCCATGGGTCTTAGGGTTTAAGCCCTAAGGACTCTAGGGTCATGCTAGAGTCACCTAAGGCTAGGATTTTTGACATGGTTTTTGTACTAGGGTTCAACTAGGGTTAAACTAGGGATACATCCTAGGTTTTAACTAGGGTCGAATCCTGGGGTTTACCTAGGGTTAGGGTTTTCTAGGGTTCTGACTAGAGGCTTACCTAGGTTTAAGGGGACTTGGCAGGGGGTAACCATAGTTAAAAGGGTTTTAACTATAGTCAGGTGGGGTGTAAAAATTGGGTGCTTATTGTAGAGACCCGAATCTTTTTCATGTTTTTATTTCATTGTGTTAAGGGTATTTTAGTCCTTGTGATGTTTGATGTTTATTGTTTTTTTATGCCTAATTATGGTGATGTAAACTAGGCTTAATCAACTTATAACGGATGGATGTCATAGCACATCCTAAACTTTAGGAAGCTCTAGTTTTAGCACCGTTTACTGGAATTGTGTGATTCTTAAACCATTAGAAAGGTGTTGGAACCCTCTTCGAGATTCATGTTTAGTATTTTTCCTCATTTTGAGTTTAAGTCAAGTCAATAGTGAGTTTTGTCTAATGGAATTGCAGATCAGTCAACTTTGGGGATATTTTAGTCTATAAATTAAGTGGAAATTGGAAATTCTAAAATGCCAGAAATGTTCATTTTCAAGAGACGAATCCAACGCAAGTTGAATCGTCAAAATCCGATGAACGAGTAAAAAGTTATGGCCAAAACAGTAAAGGGAGTCAAAACCTGCAGGAACCGATCGCTCGGTCAGAACCAGCGATCGATCGGTCCAAAACCGATCGATCGGTATCTATCGACTGGTCCAAAATTTTGTATGGGAAAATTTTCCAGAGAGTGTGTTTTTGACCGATCGCCCGGTCATAAACACCGATCGATCGGTAGGCAACCGATCGCTCGGTCATTACCACCGATCGCTCGGTCCTTCGTGTTTTTGCTGATTTTTAGTATGGGCTTTTGGTCTTTTCGTTCTCAGACCTTGGGGCTATAAATAGGGGGTCCTACTCGAAATATTAAAATACTCCACCTAGTTCTAACCTAATTTGGCAAAAAGGGGGAGAAACCCTAGGGTTTTGAGAGAGGGTTTTCTTGGAGAAGGAGGAGATTGATAGGAGATTGCAAGAAAAGTTTGGGAAGCTTCTCCAAATCGTCTCGGGAGCGTTTTGAATCCAAGGGAAGGATTCCTAAGGTCGATATACTATCCTAATCAACTCTATTTTAAGGTTTTGTGAATGTTGATGTGCTAAAAATTGTAGAAATAGATAGTTGATGCATTTTCCTTAATTTTCTATGAAATAAGCTAATTATGGATGAGAATGTGAATGGATATGTGGATTGGAAATGTGGATAGAATGTATGGAGGATGGGAAATGTATGGAGGATGGGATTAATTTGTGGATGTGGATGAATATATTGATTGTATGGATGAATTATGGTTTGACGAATGCTTGAAAATATGGAGGAGAAATGGATTCATATTATACGTACACAAGGTGTTTGTGAAAAGGCTTGAATGGATAAATGCTATTATACTCTTATGAAATGGTAGTAAATTGATTATGAATTGCGATATGAATTATGATAAGATATGTATATGTGAATGGTTTGTTAAGTATGTCTAATTATTTGCATGGAAATTGATAGTCGGGAAGGTAAGAACTTAGAGGAACATCTCTCAAACCGGGAATTCTCTAACTATTTGGTATGGGACAGTATAGTGGAGTTTCCATGGTGGGAGATCGGAACCTAAGCAATTACCAACTCGAATATTAATTTCGACACTTAAGCACATATGCACGTGTATGTTAAGATAAGAGTCTCACAAGTCACACATATGGACTACAAGCATGAACATGGCATACGTATGACATTCTGAATAAGCATAAGCATGGCATGGTCCGTATCCGCCAAGAACGGCATGTCTCATTACTGTGTGATCTGAATAAGTGCATAAGGCATGGTCCGTATCCGCCAAGAACGGCATGTCTCATTACTGTATGATCTGAATAAGTGCATAAGCATAAGCATAAGCATAAGCATCTCACAAGCACGTGGTCTCGTAAGCATAAGCACCTCATAAGTGTATGGTTTTCTAAGTCTAAGATTCTCACAAGTACACGAGTCAAGGTGATGATATGATGTATATGCGCACACGTTCTTCCGCACTCTGATTATGTTATTATGCTATTGGATATGTTTCTGACTAAGTGCAGGTATATCATTATTGTTGGTTGGATTTTATATACACTGAGTACCTTTGTACTCAGCCGGACTTTTGTCTTGGCAGGTATAGAGCAGGAGTACACGGTGGAGCCGTGGGTTGAGGAAACATATTTTGAGGAAGGAGGTGAAGGTGAGCCTTCTGAGGAGGGAGCCGGAGACTTGGGCGGCTACACCTCTTAGTTTACATTTCTTTTCTTTGAGAGAGTTTTGTATTTGACTTTTAGAGGATGTTGCTCAGTAGACTTCTTATTAGTTGTGTATCAGACTTGTTGGTTCTTTGTGAGTTGTATATATAGACCTCAGACTTGTGCAGGTTGGATTGGGTTTATATATCGGAATTTTATTACTCTCATTTTTGGAGACTCGTGTAGTAGCCTTGTATGCATGGTTTTAAGCAGGTTTAAGTAATGTGGCGATTCCAAAGTCCTATTTTAGCCTTGTGGGATTTTGGGGTCGTTACAGAGGTGGTATCAAAGCTCTAGGCATTAGGTTCCCTTGGGCTAAATTATCTTCTTAGTAGGAGTCATGTTATGTCACTCCAGGTCTGATACCGGAGGATATCAATCAGTGCTCAAGGCATTAGAGCCCTTAAGGCTAAGGTGTTAAGTATAGGGTATAGGAAGATGTTACCCTCAGGGAAGCAACATCAAGTTTAGGATTCTAATTGTTCAGGATTGGGTTATGATTAAGTGTAGATTTAGGAATTTTATGTGAGTTTATTCCTAAATAAGTTGTTTTCTTCTTCTCAGGACTGTAAGCATGAGAAGGGGTGGAAGAAACCATAGGAATGGAGGAGGCAGTGTGACAGATGGGGATTCCCCAGATGGTGCTTCCCAAGCCAATGTGAGTCGGGCTATGGAAGCTATTGCTGCAGCCATGGAGAGGCAGGCTGAAATTATGGCTCAGCAAACTGCATTGCTAGCAGCTGGTCAAGCTAGACAGGAGAGGCAGGTTGATGTTCACCCACCTCGTCATAACGGAGTGGAAGCTTTTAGGAGAATGAATCCTCCAGCCTTCTATGGTAGTACGGATCCCTCAGTTGCCGAGTTATGGATCATGCAACTAGAGAAGATTTTCACCGTGCTTGAGGCTACCGATGAGCAGAGGGTGAAATGGGCCTCCTTCGTCATGGAAGGCGAAGCGGAACATTGGTGGAGGGCCGCATCTAGGCAGAGGAATGAAGTGCGAGCAGGACAAGAGTGGACTTGGGGAGAGTTCCTCGACATCTTCTACGAGAGATACTTCCCGGTGTTTGTGAGAGATCAGAAGGAGATTGAATTCTCTACCTTGGAGCAAGGAAGGATGTCAGTGGCCGAGTATGAGGCCAAGTTTGTAGAGCTCTCTAGGTTCGCTCCTCACTTGATTGCTACAGAGAGAATGAAGGCAAAGAGGTTTGAGCGAGGTTTGAAGGATTTTATTCGGGAGAAAGTTTCGATACTTCAGCTCGAGACTTGTAGGGAAGTGTACCAACGTGCTTTGATAGTTGAGAAGAATTCAGAAGAATTGTTGAAGAAGAGGGAGAAGATGCAAGCAAGCAGGTTTGTCCCCCAGGACAAGAGGTCGAGGATAGCAGGTCCTATGCCCATTGCTAGGCCTACCCCTTATCAGAGGCCGACTCAGGTAGCCCCACGAGCAGCTCAGGTGGCTCCGCCTACTACTGGCATTCAGCTGTTTGATGTATGCCGCCAGTGCGGAAAGAGGCACAGAGTAGGAGAGTGTAGGGCAATTACGGGAGGCTGTTTTCATTGTGGAGATGTTTCACACCGGATCCGAGATTGCCCACTCCGCTTTCAGCAGGGGATTCAGTCGACTCAGCCACAGGGAGTCAGGCCCCCAGGTAGGCAGTCCACACAGCAGAGGCCACCACAGGGTCCTAGACCTCATCAGCCTCACCATCCAGCTCAGGGTCGAGTGTTTGCTACCTCGGAGCGGGATGCACAGGCGTCCGACGACGTTGTGCAGGGTACGCTTAATTGTGCTTTAGTCAATTAAAATATTGTTCTGATGCTATGTGTGTGATATTAAATATTATGTGATATGATGTAAGATGCATGTATATATTCATGATTTGACAAATTAGCTTTGTGTATTAATTCAGGCTCATTGTTGATAAATGATTTCCTCGCTCATGTTTTGATCGATACTGGTTCCACTCACTCCTTCGTCACACCTAGTTTTGCACGAGAATTTCTGATTGAGCCAAGTCTATTAGATCGTGAATTGTCTATCGCTACTCCTGTTGGTACTTCTGTTATTACTGATAAGGTCTATCGAGCTTGTGATATTCGAGTAGGCCAGAGAGAGATGCCAGCTGATCTGATTGTCCTTGAGTTCCAAGACTTTGACGTCATTTTAGGCATGGATTGGCTTTCCAAATACCATGGGCATGTTGACTGTTTTGGGAAGGTAGTCAACTTTAGACCAATCAGTGAGCCCTCTTTTCGTTTCCAAGGGTTGAAGAAGAAGGACTTAGCTCGTTTCGCGGCATTGAGTCTTACTACCTCGGAAGCACCAGATTTCTCAAGTATTCCAGTTGTAGAGGAATTCATGGATTTCTTTCCTAAAGACTTACCGGGTTTGCCACCGGATAGAGAAGTAGAGTTCGCAATTGAGTTGGTTCCGGGTACGGCACCCATCTCTAAAGCTCCGTATAGGATGGCTCCAGCAGAGTTGAAAGAGCTTAAGGAGCAAATTGACGAACTGCTTGGTCTTGGATTTATCCGCACAAGTGTATCACCTTGGGGAGCTCCTGTTTTGTTTGTGAAGAAGAAGGATGGTTCGATGAGGATGTGCATCGACTATCGGCAACTGAACAAGGTCACCATCAAGAACAAATATCCTTTACCTAGGATCGATGACTTGTTTGATCAGTTGCAAGGAGCTAAGTATTTCTCCAAGATCGACTTAAGGTCAGGCTACCATCAACTGAAGATAAAGGTGGAAGATGTGCCTAAGTCTGCTTTCAGGACCAGATATGGGCATTTTGAATTCTTAGTCATGCCGTTCGGTTTGACAAACGCCCCGGCAGCATTCATGGATCTCATGAACAGGATCTTCAAGCCGACTCTGGACCGCTTTGTGATCGTGTTTGTGGATGACATTTTAGTGTACTCCAGGACACAGAAGGAGCATGAGATGCATCTCCGGATCACCCTGAAGATACTCCGTGAGCATAAGCTATATGCTAAGCTTAGCAAGTGCGAGTTTTGGCTAGAAAAAGTAGCATTTCTAGGCCATGTGGTGTCAGAAGAGGGGATTTCAGTTGACCCTGCTAAGATAGAAGCAGTGGAAGGATGGGGAAGACCTAAGAGTGTTACAGAGGTTCGAAGTTTCTTGGGCCTAGCTGGATATTATCGAAGATTTGTGGAAGGTTTTTCTAGTTTGGCAGCTCCGCTTACTCATCTAACTCGAAAGAACGCTAGATTCGAGTGGAATGAGAAATGTGAGAAGAGTTTTCTTGAGTTGAAGAAGCGTCTCACCACCGCTCCGATCTTGACTGTTCCATCGGGTAGTGAAGATTTTGTGGTGTATAGTGATGCCTCACTCGTTGGGTTAGGTTGTGTTCTCATGCAACACGGGAAGGTGATTGCCTATGCTTCTCGGCAGTTGAAAGACCACGAGAAGAACTATCCTACCCATGATTTGGAGTTGGCAGCCTTGGTTTTTGCTCTTAAGATCTGGAGACACTACTTGTACGGTGCGCAGTTTGAAGTTTTCACCGACCACAAAAGTCTAAAGTATTTATTCTCGCAGAAAGAGCTGAATTTGAGGCAGCGTCGTTGGGTGGAATTCCTCAAGGATTATGATTGTTCTATCCAGTACCACCCGGGGAAAGCGAATGTAGTGGCAGATGCGCTAAGTAGGAGACCTACTGGGTTCTTGGCACACTTGATGGTCCAAGAATGGAAGTTACTAGAAGAGGCGTCTAGCCTTGATGCAGGTTTCAGTGTTGGAGCTTCTGGAGCCTTGTTGGCTAACATTATGGTCAGGCCAACCTTATTGGACAGGATTAAAGACTTGCAGTGGAATGATGGAGAACTGCACGCTGCCATGAATAAGTCACTGAGCAGCGGGTTTGAGGATTTCTCTTGGAGGGATGGTGGAGTTTGTTTCAAGGGTAGACTTTGTGTTCCGGATGATGAGGATTTAAGAATGGAGATTCTGGATGAAGCACACAAGTCTAAGTACACCGTGCATCCGGGAGGTACTAAGATGTACCAGAACCTTAAGAAGTATTTCTGGTGGAAAGGTATGAAGAAAGATGTGGCTACCTTTGTATCCAAGTATTTGGTGTGTCAGCAGGTGAAGGCCGAACACAGGAGGCCGGCAGGACTTCTTCAGTCTCTTCCTATTCCCGAGTGGAAGTGGGAAAATATCTCCATGGATTTTTTTGTTGGTTTGCCAAAGACGGCCAAGAACTTTGATGCCATTTGGGTTGTGGTTGACCGATTGACTAAATCAGCTCATTTTCTTCCATATCGGACTACTTTCAACTCCAATCAATTGGCTAACCTCTATATCAAAGAGATAGTTCGTTTGCATGGAGTGCCAGTTAGCATTGTTTCTGATCGAGATCCGAGATTTACATCCAAGTTCTGGAAGAGTTTTCAGCAGGCCATGGGTTCCCATTTGGATTTTAGTACGGCATTTCATCCGCAGACAGATGGGCAAACTGAAAGAGTGAACCAGATCATAGAGGACATGCTACGAGCTTGCATGTTAGACTTTCAGGGTAGTTGGGTTGATCACTTGCCGTTGGTTGAGTTCGCCTACAATAACAGCTATCAAGCTAGCATTCAGATGGCACCGTTTGAGGCACTTTATGGGAGGAGTTGTCGTTCACCTTTGTGTTGGGACGAAGTTGGTGAGAGGAAGCTTTTGGGTCCCGAGCTCGTTGGTCAGACTGTGGATAGAGTTCAGTTGATCAGGGAGAGGTTGAAAGCAGCTCAGAGTAGACAGAAGAGCTATGCCGATACTCGGAGGAGAGATCTTGAGTTCCAAGTCGGAGATTTTGTATTCGTAAAGATCTCACCTACGAAGGGGGTGATGAGGTTTGGCAAGCGAGGCAAGCTCAGTCCGAGATATGTGGGTCCTTTTGAGATCATCACCCGAGTCGGGGAAGTTGCTTACCGGGTCGCCTTGCCACCTCACATGGAAGGTGTGCATAATGTCTTTCACATCTCTATGTTGAGGAAGTACATAGCGGATCCTTCACATGTCATTCATCTGGAACCGTTGGAAATTCGGGAAGACTTGACTCTAGTAGAGCAACCGGCTCGAATTTTGGACCGGAAAGAGCAAGTTTTGCGTTCAAAGGTCATTCCTCTTGTGCTCTTACAATGGGAGCATCACTCAAGAGAAGAGGCTACTTGGGAGAGAGAAGCCGAGGTCCGCGAAAAGTACCCGCACTTATTCACCTAAGGTACGTAATTTCGAGGATGAAATTCTTTTAAGGGGGGGAGGATGTAGAGACCCGAATCTTTTTCATGTTTTTATTTCATTGTGTTAAGGGTATTTTAGTCCTTGTGATGTTTGATGTTTATTGTTTTTTTATGCCTAATTATGGTGATGTAAACTAGGCTTAATCAACTTATAACGGATGGATGTCATAGCACATCCTAAACTTTAGGAAGCTCTAGTTTTAGCACCGTTTACTGGAATTGTGTGATTCTTAAACCATTAGAAAGGTGTTGGAACCCTCTTCGAGATTCATGTTTAGTATTTTTCCTCATTTTGAGTTTAAGTCAAGTCAATAGTGAGTTTTGTCTAATGGAATTGCAGATCAGTCAACTTTGGGGATATTTTAGTCTATAAATTAAGTGGAAATTGGAAATTCTAAAATGCCAGAAATGTTCATTTTCAAGAGACGAATCCAACGCAAGTTGAATCGTCAAAATCCGATGAACGAGTAAAAAGTTATGGCCAAAACAGTAAAGGGAGTCAAAACCTGCAGGAACCGATCGCTCGGTCAGAACCAGCGATCGATCGGTCCAAAACCGATCGATCGGTATCTATCGACTGGTCCAAAATTTTGTATGGGAAAATTTTCCAGAGAGTGTGTTTTTGACCGATCGCCCGGTCATAAACACCGATCGATCGGTAGGCAACCGATCGCTCGGTCATTACCACCGATCGCTCGGTCCTTCGTGTTTTTGCTGATTTTTAGTATGGGCTTTTGGTCTTTTCGTTCTCAGACCTTGGGGCTATAAATAGGGGGTCCTACTCGAAATATTAAAATACTCCACCTAGTTCTAACCTAATTTGGCAAAAAGGGGGAGAAACCCTAGGGTTTTGAGAGAGGGTTTTCTTGGAGAAGGAGGAGATTGATAGGAGATTGCAAGAAAAGTTTGGGAAGCTTCTCCAAATCGTCTCGGGAGCGTTTTGAATCCAAGGGAAGGATTCCTAAGGTCGATATACTATCCTAATCAACTCTATTTTAAGGTTTTGTGAATGTTGATGTGCTAAAAATTGTAGAAATAGATAGTTGATGCATTTTCCTTAATTTTCTATGAAATAAGCTAATTATGGATGAGAATGTGAATGGATATGTGGATTGGAAATGTGGATAGAATGTATGGAGGATGGGAAATGTATGGAGGATGGGATTAATTTGTGGATGTGGATGAATATATTGATTGTATGGATGAATTATGGTTTGACGAATGCTTGAAAATATGGAGGAGAAATGGATTCATATTATACGTACACAAGGTGTTTGTGAAAAGGCTTGAATGGATAAATGCTATTATACTCTTATGAAATGGTAGTAAATTGATTATGAATTGCGATATGAATTATGATAAGATATGTATATGTGAATGGTTTGTTAAGTATGTCTAATTATTTGCATGGAAATTGATAGTCGGGAAGGTAAGAACTTAGAGGAACATCTCTCAAACCGGGAATTCTCTAACTATTTGGTATGGGACAGTATAGTGGAGTTTCCATGGTGGGAGATCGGAACCTAAGCAATTACCAACTCGAATATTAATTTCGACACTTAAGCACATATGCACGTGTATGTTAAGATAAGAGTCTCACAAGTCACACATATGGACTACAAGCATGAACATGGCATACGTATGACATTCTGAATAAGCATAAGCATGGCATGGTCCGTATCCGCCAAGAACGGCATGTCTCATTACTGTGTGATCTGAATAAGTGCATAAGGCATGGTCCGTATCCGCCAAGAACGGCATGTCTCATTACTGTATGATCTGAATAAGTGCATAAGCATAAGCATAAGCATAAGCATCTCACAAGCACGTGGTCTCGTAAGCATAAGCACCTCATAAGTGTATGGTTTTCTAAGTCTAAGATTCTCACAAGTACACGAGTCAAGGTGATGATATGATGTATATGCGCACACGTTCTTCCGCACTCTGATTATGTTATTATGCTATTGGATATGTTTCTGACTAAGTGCAGGTATATCATTATTGTTGGTTGGATTTTATATACACTGAGTACCTTTGTACTCAGCCGGACTTTTGTCTTGGCAGGTATAGAGCAGGAGTACACGGTGGAGCCGTGGGTTGAGGAAACATATTTTGAGGAAGGAGGTGAAGGTGAGCCTTCTGAGGAGGGAGCCGGAGACTTGGGCGGCTACACCTCTTAGTTTACATTTCTTTTCTTTGAGAGAGTTTTGTATTTGACTTTTAGAGGATGTTGCTCAGTAGACTTCTTATTAGTTGTGTATCAGACTTGTTGGTTCTTTGTGAGTTGTATATATAGACCTCAGACTTGTGCAGGTTGGATTGGGTTTATATATCGGAATTTTATTACTCTCATTTTTGGAGACTCGTGTAGTAGCCTTGTATGCATGGTTTTAAGCAGGTTTAAGTAATGTGGCGATTCCAAAGTCCTATTTTAGCCTTGTGGGATTTTGGGGTCGTTACACTTATATTGATGTGATAAAATATTGGTCAGATTAGTCCAGAGCATTGCACAATGGTAAAGCATAAGCAAGTTAACTTTTGAAAATGACTGTTGGATAGTATCATTTTGTTTAGTCTTTTAAAACTGTGGTTATTGATAATAAATCTGCAACAGTTGCAGGTAGTATTGCAATACTACAATAGTTGTGGTAAAGCAGACATGACAGACCCATACATATTAAGTTATACCTCAGTTGGTGTTTGAGAAACATCACTGAGAAGATGAGCATTACATCTAATTGGCTTAGAATGCAAGTGGGAGATTGTTGGACATAGATGCCCTCAAAAGCCACTTTCTATGTTGATTAGAGAAGTATCGTATTCACACAACCAATAATAAAGGGTATTTATAATAATTACTGTCTCATTTGATGATGACATAAAGTTCCATAGGTAACACTATAGGAAAATCATACAAAGGTTGTGAAGGAGATATGATTTTCTAGTTCCTCATAAACCTAATATTGTTCGAAGCCTCTAGAGTACTAGTTGGGCACCATACTTCATCATGACTTGCACATGTGTAGTTCTATAAGATAGTGTGATGAATCTCATTCACAGTGAGTATTGACTCTTGACTAATATGTGAGTATATGTAGCAAGTACATAATACTGAACAGGGTCACTAGTGGATACCCAATGGAATATACTATCAGATTGTATTAAGGTTAAATCCATTCGACAAATTATCCTTAGACTTGAGAGGTTAACATCTTCTCAAACATCTATCTATATGGCTTTGATGTGCTAATCGGTAATGTCCAATTCATAAGACTAACTTCGGGTACGTTGGGTCATGTACACAGTGTTTGGAGAAGTGTGTAAACACTCAATAAAGAATCCACAACTTCTTAATTGGAGATAATGATATCAAGGTGATACTTGTTAAACTGAACTATTAAATCCAGTATTGGTGCTTTTCGGTAAAAGTCTTTATCGAAGTTTATGTTTTCAATATGGAAAAGTATATATATAAATATATATTTGTCAGTTCTTTTCAAATATTTTCAAAAGTGTTTTGGAAGTTCAGTTCAATGAAAAAGTATTCATGAGAAAGAGTTCTATTCATAAGCTATGGACTAGACAGTGGACTTGTTCCAATCCCGGAAGCTTACATGTGATATCGGATTGTGGAAAGATTTTTTTTTTGAATATATTGTGAGATAGTACTTACAAGCAATTCTCTAATTTCTAGAGGTTGACCACATTGTGTTAATGGACATTATTGTGATTAGTGGAAGTCCAGGAACTTAGATAACATTTTATGATCCTAATGGAATTATAGGAAAGTGTTTCCTAGCAACAAGGCTACACCTTAAAAGGTGATGAAGCACTTGGTCCCACAACCGGAAATAGGAGATCCCTTTAGATCTCACACACTAGGACCTTCTCAAGGCTTTTAATTTAATTTATAATTAAATTAATTAATTTCTCCATATAATTCACTATATGGTATAGTGAAGCTCTTATAGGTGAAATCACATAAGATGTGATTAACCAAATGGGTAGGACCTATATGAGATTTTGATAAAATCTAAAGGTGACTAGCAAGGAGTGTTAATACTCCAAAAGGTGTGTGAGAGATATGTGGGGCCCACCTAGGGTGGGATGCCCCACATTAATATTAATTCTCTATTATCTTTAATTAAGTTACTAACGGTTAGTTTCTAATTAAAAATTTGATTCCTAATTAGATTAGGAATAGATAAGGGAATTAAAAAGGGATTTCTAATTAGATTAGAAGAGTTTCTATTTTGATTTAATTGGAATTTCGATTTGATTTGATTTGTAGATTTTCGGATTTGTATTTGATTATGAGAATCGATACAGTTTCAGTGTTTGGGCCATAACTCTATGACCATGACTCTTATTTTGGTCTGTAAGTACATTGTTTCGAAGCTGTCGAAAAGATCTATAACTTTCATGAAGAAAGTTTTTCCAGAATCAATCGTTTTGAAGGTCAATACCTCAGTCGAAAATCCAAAACCAGATAATCATAATAGAATTAGAAAGTATAGTTTATCTCTAACTTAATATGCAAGAAAGAAGATTCTAATTGGATTAGAATTTAGAAAGAGGAGTTTGACTTGATCTACAAGTTAGCAATCAAGGGATCTATAAATAGACCTCATAGGGTGGAAAGTCCACCATAAGAGAGATCTCCTCTCTCTCTCTCCCACGTTTTCTTTCTCTCCCCCTTATTTGGACGCCCATCCTTCTTCCTCTTGCGTATTACGGCCAACCCTCCCTTCTTCTTTCCTCTCTTGATTTTTGTTTTGAACTTGGATAATATCATAACCAATCTTGAATAATATTATAACCAATTTTTATGAAAGGATCTTGCATTCAAGAAAAAAATAAAAGATCATAGAGTTTGAATGGAATTGACTGATCCAGAAAGGTTCTTGGATCAAAGAAAAGAAGAAAAGATTAAAGAGCATTAATTAGAAGGGCCATTAGCTTCCATTGGAGTAAAGCTTTAGAAATTCAAAGGAGGTTTGTGTAAATCAACAAGAGACTTTACGCTTGAGAAGTTTTGTATGTATGTTTCCTCACACCATGATTTAATATGATCATAAGATGACCCTTGGAAAGATTTTGATTAGATCAAAAAAATTTTATATTCATGTCTTTCAACACATAGATGTCATTCTTCAAATATCCCTTCATCACAACTAAAGCACCTCCTTTGAAAATCTTCATAACTCCACCACCAGCTTTATAGCTACAACCATTAGAGTCAGGCGTACCCAAAGAAAGTAAATTTTTCTTTAACTCTAGAACATGTCGTACATCGGTTAAGGTTCTCATAACACCGTCATGCATATTGATTTGAATTGAGCCTATCCTAACAACCTTACTAGCTACATCATTTCTCATCAGGACTCTACCACCATCATTAGACCAATAAGTAGTAAACCAGTTTCTATTGGGACAGATATGATAGGGACAACCCGAATCCAAAATTCACTCATTACTCGAGCTACCAATGGTAGTTGTGAATACATCCTCACGATCCTCTGCTATACCAGCAACATTCTCTGAATTATCTTTTCCTTTCCCCTTACGCTTTGGACAGTCTTTTCTAAAATGTCATTCCTTGTGACAGTGAAAACACTTCATTTTTCAAGGCTTTGATTTTGATTTCGACCGACCTCTAGTATTAGAAGGCTTTTCATCTGTTCTTCCTCCACTACGTGAAAAAGCACAAAAAACGATGGCCAAAAGCCATCGTTTCTATATATTTACGGCTGTCCTTGGCCATTGCGGAGGCCATGGGGATTGAAGGCGTAGTTTCTAAAAACGACGGCCTTTAGCTGTTGTTGATTGGTCGGGAAAAACAATGGCCTTTAGCTGTCGTAAAAATAAACGATGGCTTTAGGCCGTCGTTTATTGTGTAATTTTGTTTTTTTTTTTAAATTATTAATATGAATAAACAACTGTCATTAGCTATTGTTTTTGAAGAAATTTTTTTTTAAAATATATTTATTTTATCCCTATCGAACCTATCATTTTACTCGTTATCTTCTACCTGCAAAATCATTTCTGACCTGCAAAATCATTTCTAATAAATTCCAACCCATCACATCCAACTTTCTTCTATCATCATCTCTACATAATCATTAATGACAGATAATTTAACCACAAAAAATAATTACTTAACAAATTTACATGTCAATACACTTGTATCTAAGTACCATAAAATAGTATGATTTCAAAATGCCAAAGTCAAATAAATTGTACACAATATTTGGGCCAAATAATAGTTTCACCAATGGTAACATCTCCAAGTGTTCCCTCCCTTTGATACAAATTTGTATTTGGATAATAGATGTCATCTACTATAATGTTATATATTTCGGGATGTTGTGCTGCAGCTTCATGAATCCGTCCCAATGCAACAATAGCCCCCCTGAAATTTTTTAATAAACACGTCCTGGAAATTGGGGGTGACTTGGGGAGAGTTGGCGGCGAAGGCCGCCTTACCTACAAACATTAAGAAGAGTCTATTTAAAAATAAAAATCAAAAGAAATCAATCAACGAGATTATTCAGCAAAGATACCATAAGATGTAAGATAACAACAAATTTAATATTTGAGAAGAATACATTTCTAAACAAAACATGCTTATATATGAAATGTCAGGCTAATCTAATTGGAATTTTGATGGGGCCCGGACTCCTGAATGGGAGTTCCATCTGCCTAGGTAATATATCTCTTTGTAAAACAGGGAAGGCATTAGGTTTATCTAAACGAGAAATAGAGATTATGACCTTCATCATACAACATGATAGCCTTCTTTTCAAAATCCAAGTGTACTTTTATTATGACAACAATAGTGGTAATAGATAGTAATAATGATACATCAAACTAAAAGGGACCAAAATGGACACATGATGGAAATGTAATGAAGTAATGGTAACATTTCAAAAAAACAGTGTGTGTGTGATGTTTGTGTATGTTAATTACGTGATAGCATTACTAAAAACAGTATGTGTGTGTGTGCGTGCATGATGTATGTGTACTAGCTACACACTAACCTTACTAAAACATGTATGTGATGTGTGTGTGTTTCCTACTTGCTAACATTACCTAAACATCGTGTGCATGTGTGCGCTATACCTACATGCTGTCATTACCTGAACATTGTGTGTGTGATGTGTGTCCACGTTAGTTACATGCTGACAATCCAAAAATAGAGTGTATGTGATGTGTGTGTTTGTGTTATAGCTACATGCTAACATTACCTAAGCAACATGTGGGTGTCTGTGTTACAGCTACATGCTAACATTACCTAAACACTATCTTTTTTTTCCCCAATTTAGAATGGGGAGGTTATGTTTCCGGAGATGCATACTTTCAAGAATAATGGGTTCCTTTCAGATTATACTAGGAGGGCTTGTTATAATAGTCAGTAGAACCAGTCTCTTTAGGTTCTACTCCGCAGAATTTTTCCTGCACGATGAAGACAAATGCCACCATTTTTATGGTGTGAAAGATGTTTATTATGGTTTTGATTTAAAAGCTTTGTCTGATAGGGTTGAGGAAGTTCTTACAAAGATGGAAAGTCTGTAGGACAAGTTGGAGTCGTTTGTACAACATATGGAGAAGAACACAACATGTGGCTGTGGTGATGATGGGGTTGAAGTGGTTTGGTTGTGAAGAGGGCATTTCAGAAGGAAATGGAAATGGTGGTTGTTTTGTGGAGTTCTTTTGAGGGGACTGAACATTATCTATCAAATGACATCTTGCTTCTACTATATGTATTCAGAGAAGAACTGGAAGGGGTAATTGGAAGGAAATTTGTGTTCTTTTGAGGGGACTGAACATTATCTATCAAATGACATCTTGCTTCTACTATATGTATTCCGAGAAGAACTGGAAGGGGTAATTGGAAGGAAATTTTTGGTGCTCTAAGGAGCATTGAGGATGATGCTACCAAATCAAAGTGAGGAAAGCTAGCCATCCACGCAGAATGAGAAACACATGTTCATCCATTCATTTTAGGGGCTTAGATCTAGGCCTCTCTTACTGATAAAGCTGACATATGGGAGAGACCAAGCCGATGCCTAGGGAGAGAGATTCTCTCTTCCTTTCATGGTTTTGGGAGAAAAATGGTTATGTTCTCTCTAAACTCTAAAGTGGTTTTAAGTTTTAACTTGGACTTATTTGGACCATTGGATTAACAAGAAAATCGCTTGAAAAAAAAAAACCAAATCGTCTATAGTCATAATTGGACTATGGGGAGTCCAGTTATGCCCCTAAGGTTGCCACGTGTTCTTTTTGATACCCTTTAACTATGGTTAAGATTCACCCATCCATCCTTGGGTTTTAAAAAAATATTTGTTTATATGGAAATATCAATATATATGGATCAGAAATATCAATATATATAGAACAGAGAGAATATGCAACACAATAGGTCATGCCTGTGTCACGATGAAAAAAGAAGTGGAAAGATATATGAACTATGACATCGGTTCTTATTGTACTATATCAAGATTTCTAGGAGCATTAGGTGCATTGTCATTATTCAATTAAAAAGAAGAGGTGCTGGCCTGGACCACATAATCAAACCCACGCATAATAATTAGAGTCATTAGAGTCAAGTCAACATAATTTCATTTGGTTTTGGTTACTAAGAAAATCATTCATCTAAGGAAAAAGTAGTTCAAGGACCATTCATTACCTAAATAGCATGTGCCTACGTGTGTGTTATTTGGGTGGAGAGGCTCAGGCTTACATGCAAGGAGGGTTCAGGAACCACCATTCAATGGTTCTATTGCTGAATCCTCGGGCCCATTGGATCTAGCATAGCCTCTTCTTCAACATTTTTTTTAGTGCACTATTTCAGAGTCGATCCAAAGAAGTGGCTGCTTGTTCTTCCCAGAATCAATGATCGACTCAAGGTGCCTATCAGTTAAAGACGTGAATTCCAATGAAGAGAAGTTAGAAGGTTATTCCTGCGAAGTACTATAAAATTTTGCGGAAGATGAACCCCTCATGTTCTCTTCAAAACTTGAAAGTCGCTTGCTAAGGTCCTCAATTTTTGACTCAAGTGTTTTCTTCTCCCGTTTAGCAACCTCCTTGTAAGGAGCTGGCGCACGGATAGTGGTCTTAGAGACACCACTACTCATTCCCCTTACACGCCCCCTTCCATCACGACCACAAACCTGATCAACTAACAGAAATTTATATTAAATGAGAAATTACACTAGAAGGAATGCAATACAAGAGGGGAGGAATGAATCACATACCTGTGCAACTGGGTCATTATCTAAATCTGCATATCCTAGTGATGGATCCATGCTAATAATTTGTTGTATTTCATCTATAAAAATATATAATTAGCTAGAAAACTTATATTACTAGCTTATTGATATTAAAAACTAACTAGAGTTTTTCACACTATTTGTTGGCTTGTGGTAGGCAAATGGCAAGTCCCATCCTTCTTTGTGTGGGTGGCCACATATGCTTCTGTCTTTGTTACTGTTCTACTAGAGCTCTTCTTTTTCTGTAAAAGAAAATAAGCAAGCATTAACATCTTATTTAATGAATGATAAGAAATTAATAATATCTCATATTATTACAACCTCCTCGGCAGTCCTAGTTGCTCCTCGTCTACCAGACATGTGTGGGCTCTTCATATGCTCCCTAGAATACTTGCCCTTTGCCCGGCAAGCCTTATCTTCATCTGTTGAACATATATCAACAAAGTTCTCCTAATCTTCTCTTCTCACCTGATGATGGGGATTTCTTTTTCGTTCTGTGTCCGTTTCAAATTTGTCACAATGTTTACGGAGCTCATGTTTCCAATTCTTCCAGGTGGAGTTGGCTTTCGCCAATACTGAACCTTTGTGTGTGATTGAAATATTATACTCGGACTGTGATCAACATTAGAAGATAAATCAAATTTATTAGTATATAAAAAGAAAGTAAATTCTAATTATAACCGCATGCACTCACCATGACAATTCTCCAAATGAGTTCCTTGATTTCATTTGGCATTACAAGCCAACTAGAGTATGTAGGTGGACAATGTGTCCTCGTGACCCTCCCCAAAAGTGTCGAAAATGCTGGGGTGCCAAATGCTAGTACATGCATGCTATATACATTAATTTTCATCATCTTCTACTACATCAGCGACTAATGCAGATGTTAAAGTATTTGCTTTCGTTCTTGCTTCAAACACTAAGGGATCTTCATAAGCATCCACATCCCGATGCAATCTCTTTGGAGCATCTAAATCAACATACCAATTATCCCTAGTGTGATCCTTGAAATAAAAGACCTGAGTAGCTTGAGATGCAAGAATAAACGGCTCATCATCTTCCATTAAATTTCTTCTAAACCTCCCTAGATTAGCAAATACCAATGTCGCGACCCAAAATACCCCCTGGGAGTTAGGGATACTTTGGCTCGTGATGTGCCATATCCGATACCAAACCATCTTGTAATAACATCCAAGTCATGACAAACATAATCATGAATAAGGCGGAAGCTTAAACCAATGTGCGGAAGCATAATCCAAAAATTTCTTTTCTATACATGCTGTGTATTCCAAGTTTGTACATACATCACAAAAGTAAAGGTGGACATGCCCACCTATCAAAATACAAAATGATAATACTCTCTCTCTCTCTACGTAATCACTCTAAAAGGGCCAGTGGTCTAAGTCATTTGCCTCCTCCTGAGGCTCTACATATGGCTCCTCCTCGCCATAATCCTCCTCTATCCAGGGCCCCTGATCACAGATGTCAAATGGAGTCCGTGTACCTGCCGACATAACATGTACGGCTGGGCATGGAATACTCAGCGAGCAAAATCTACTAGGTAACAATGCTATCATAATCACAATATTTTATACAGTGCGTAAAAGAATACAAATCACCAAAATCCATGCTTAAAACCCGTCGGGAAAAACCTTTCATAAAACTTGTTCTTTTCATGGAAAACAAACCCTCTCATGTATGCTTATGAGTTCTTATGAATGCTTGTGAGCCTCGTGTTTTCTTATGAGTTCTTGTGAGCTTAGAGTTCTTGTGAGCTTGTGAGTACTTGTGAGCTTATGAGCTTCTTGTGAGCTTATGAGTACTTGTGAGCTTCTTGTGAGCTTATGATCCTTGTGAGCTTGTTCTCCTTGGAGACATATGCAAGATCTTAGACTTGTGAGTTTCTTATGAGTTCTTGAAAAGTCTTGCGAGACTTGTGATCCGTGGAGTTCATGCAAGATCTAGACTTGATCCTTGTGAGCGTGGAGCAACCGATCTTAGAATGCCAACCCAAAGTTTGGCTTAGTCTATGCTTATGCATGTATGCTTCTTACTTATGAATGCCTTTGAAAATCCTCTTATGTTTTCTTGAAAATTCATGCTTATGAGAAAAACCACGGTCGTGCAATACTTATCATGCGTAGAGTGCTTGTGAGCATTATAACATCTATGTGGAAAGCTTTAACTAATTAAACATGTTCATGCAAGGCATAATGATCATTATAGTATACTTAAAGACCTTAAGTAACTCATATGGTTCATACAAGGTATATTAGCATCATAACATACTTAAACAATTCTAGAATGTAGAACATTTCATTCATTGCGTCACATCATAACAATCATGGCTTCTAAGCCTAATTCATCATATCACACTTAAAATCATGATTCCTTAGAGGATATTAACACTTACTTGCACTTATAGTCATATTCACCCTTTTATTGGAAAACCCCCAAAATCTTAAATCCTTATTTGCTTATTTGAACATAATCAAGTTCACCCAAAATCCCTTGTTTGTCATTGCATCATAGTATACTTAAAATCATGGTTCATTTAAAGGTATTACAATTTTCTTACAAGTTTAGCCATATTCATCCTTGTTATTGAAAAACCCCCAATTTGTAAAACCTTATTTGATTGTTTATTCATGATCTAGTTCACCAAAATTTTCACACTTCCTATTTGTATCATAATAGAATTAAAATCACCTATTTAAATCATCTTTGTATGATAACAAGGCTAGATAGTAGTTTACTAACCTCTTTGGATCAATTTCTAGGTTGAAGAAACCCCTTGAGAAATCCTCACTTGATTTGAATGATCCAAGCTTGATTTGGGGAAGATCCAACCCTTGATTGAAGCTCTTCTTGGTTTCAAGCAAAACCCTCTTTGGAATGCTCAAGATCCTTTCCTTCTCTTTCTAGGAACTCTCCTTGGTTTAGGGTAACCCAAAAACCCTCCTAAAGTCTTCTATTTATAGTGTAAGGGGTGAAAAACCCCTAAAAAATCGCATCCAAGAAAGTAAAATCGCGTATCTACGATCGTTCGTAGCGATTTACGATTGATCGTAGCCTTCTACGATCGATCGTAGCTTTCTACGATCAATCGTAGTTTCACCCGAGAGTTTCCAGCATTTCTGGGGCTTTACGATCGATCGTAGCAACTCTACGATCGTTCGTAGGGTCCCTACGAGCGATCGCAACTTTTGCAGAAAGCTTCAGCATTTTTGCATTTTCGTATCTCAGCCATAACTTTTGACTCGCTTGTCCGATTTTGACGATTCAACTTGCGTTGGATTTGTCTTTCGAAGGAGAACAACTTTCATGTTTTTCACAACTTCCAATTCTTCCTTTTTCTTGGACCATTTTGCCCCTAAACCTGACTGATCCGAAATTGGGTTTCGTCAATCCAGATTTTAAACCGACCCGACTTCAGAAATTGGTCTTTTGACCTAACACCAACTCAAAACCAAGACAAGTGATCAACATGAACCCCGAAGAGGGTTCAATTACATTTCCAAAAATCCAAGAATCGCTTGAGTCCGACGAGCGGTGTGAACGCTAGGGCTATTTAGAGTCGAGGGTATGCCAAGGCATGACCCTTGTCAATACTCAAGAGTATTCTATACTCTTGCCTATTTCATTCCAAACACCCATACACCATAAATACATTCTTACATGCTTTACTATATGATATCATTCGTCGTACATGGCCATCAAGATCCGGGATTCTACAACCAAGTTCGTTTCTAGATCAGCATAACATCCATTTGATTTATCTTCTATACGCACCCAATCACAAAAGAAGACTATTTCTTTGAAATCATAGTAATCCAATTCAAGAATATGTTTGATGATGCCATAATAAGTGACTTCTTCTTCCATAAGGTTTTTATCTTTGGTACTTGCTCTGAAACTAGTAACAGTCTTTATAGAGACCCTACTATTCTATGTCATCGTGTTCAGTTCCCAATCCATTGTACAAAAAACATATCCATTTACCGCATATGCATTATATGACAATGCATTAAAGGCTAGACCATCAGCAAGCCTCTTCAGGGTAGATATTTTTTCTTTTTCTAGTTGTTGTCTTAACCAAGAAATGTAATTCTATCACCTTTTTTGTTTGTTGATTGCCCCTTCGATTTTTATCATTAGACATGTGGGATTGAAGGTATGTCTGAAACTTCCTGTGAATGCAAGTAATAGATCTTTAAATTAACTATTAAAGTGTGTTAAATCAAAATAATAATTGTAAAGATATAAATGTCAAATGTTGCTTACTTCTTCCACTCAGCATTTTCAGGACACTGTTGTAGAACCCATCTGCATGCTTGCTGGTAAAGCAAATGTGAGAGATTGTAGACCTTTCCTTTTTATCGATAGGATAGGCACATTTGACTTCATCATCTATAAATGCCCTTCATCCCCGCTTATGGCTTCCTTCCCTACCATCAGGCATGTATTCCATGCAGAACCTCATTGATTCTTCCATGAGGTATTGCTCTGTAATATAGCCCTCTAGAAAAGTTTGATTCACTACTTATCGTTTCTATGTTTTCATAATCCTGTAACCGATAACATCAATCAAATATTGATGCAAAACCTTTGAATTAAAAAAACTATGTAATTCAAAAAATTTATTTACCTCTCAAAAGGATACATCCATTGTCACGCCCCAAAATACCCCCTAGGAGTTAGGATACTTTGGCGACGCGACTTAACCTTAATCAATCCTGTAAAGAGTATACAAGGCATGCCAAATAGTGATCCGAAAAATTTTCTTTAACATAAATGTAATTCCAAGTGTCAATGTAAAACAATGACTGGATAAAATACAATAATCACAAGGGTGCAAATGCTTGAGTTACCCACTCAAGCTCACATGAAAAATCCCCAAAAGGAAATCCCAAAATCCATTCTCTCTCTCTCTCATCCCAACCTATGGCCATAGGCCAACCCTAACATCTAGCTAACCATCCGAATAACCTCCTGCTCCCCCTGAGCTGCCTTAGTCCAAGGGACCAGAGTTCATATGTTGTATAGTGTACCTGCCGACATAAAAGTACGGCTGAGCATTGAATACTCAGCGAGTACAAGCTACTAACTAACAAGAGTAATAACATTAATATGTAATACAAGATACCGTTCATCCAAAAGATACATATTCAGAGTGCGGAAGCTAAAACGACATAACAACGTAAAGTAAATCATAAACATCATATTTTAACTTACGCATTGTAAATTTGTATTCAAAAGTAATGACTTGTTCTTGAAAATACTTTTTCTGGTTTCCAAAACTTGCTTGCCGTATTTAGCACTTATTATTATCTTATTCTTGTATCGTGGGAATCACACATGCCTTGTTTTGTTCCTATTAGCTAGTACCCGAACTATGAAATGGACGGACGTACTAGGTTCTTGTCTTGCTTGACTAATGCCCGGACTATAATGGAACATAACACATTAGCCTCATGCCTTGATTGACTAGTGCCCAGACTATGGTAGAACGGAACACACTAGTTATTCTTGCTTGACTAATGCCCGGACTATAATGGAATGGAACACATTAGTCTCCTTGCCTTTCCTTGACTAGTGCCCAGACTATGGTGGAATGGAACACACTAGTTACTCTTGCTTACTAATGCCTGGACTATGATTGAACGGAACACATTAGTATCTTGCTTGACTAATGCCCGGACTATAATGGAACGGAACACATTAGCCTCATGTCTTGACTTGACTAGTGCCCGGACTATGGTAGAACGGAACACACTAGTTATTCTTGCTTGCTTGACTTGCTTAACTTGTGAGCCAGGTATGACATATCGTAAGATATGCCCTACCCTTGACATTCATGCTTGTTTGACTTGTGAGCCAGGTATGATATATACTAGGGATATGTCCTACCCTTGAAATTCATGCTTGTTTATTCACATTTCTTATTCGTGTCGTTTCTTATATACATATACTTGAAAAGCCGATTCATGCATGCATGTGTATTTGTGGGTGTGGTTTGTAGACGTAATAATAATAGCATGGAAAAATTGAGGATAATAGATAGCATTTGAACAATTATAGGCTCATGAGAGATTTAAGGAATTCATAAAGCACATCATCATTTTTACAATTTTTAGGGAATTATCCCTATCTCCTATCTCATAGATTAGGTTTTACATTTTACACAAGCATTTATTCAAACATCTTACATGCCCCGTTTTCTTCGTTTTCCTTAATTTGTTCTTAGCCGTAGGTTTTTATCCTATTCATGCATTTTATCAAACACATAGAGCACAACTCCTTTCTAACCATTTGATTTCCTCTTTTTATGGTTGTAATTTCATCAACATTCAAGTGTGTTCATTATATATACAATACCCTTCCACCATTTCCATCACATAACACCCATCATATCCATATGGCATCCATCGCCTTAACCACACATTCCCACATCCATCATTCCTTCTTTATCTTGATTAAATTTAGGTATTAATAAAATAAATCAAGAAAAGAATGAACTAAAGAAATCTACAAGTATGCTTTTAAAATAAACCTAGGTTATTACTAAAGTAGTTAGTAGGGTGTACTACCTTGAATCAAGGCTTGATCTTGGGTGGAAACCTTGATTGAAGCTCCAACTTGGAAGAAGGAGGACCCTTGCTTGAAGAAGGCTTGATTTGGGGAAGAAAGCCTTTGCAAAATACCGTAGGATCGCTGCCCTAGCTTGAAAAGGGAACACCACACGAGCTTGAGGCTTGGCTAGGAGAAATCCAAGCAAAAGGGATGATTGTGGTCTAGAAACCCTTGATTTTTTCTCTCACAAGGATGCCCAAGGAAACCCTCTCTCCTCCTCTCTCCTTTTCTCTTCTAATTCCTCTAAGGATGGTGTGTGGGGACCAAATGCCCGAGCAAAGCCTTATAGGCAAGGGTTTAACGCCCAAAAGAAGAAAAAGCCCTTAATGAAATTCTGCAAAAAAACGTGAAGACCGAGCGATCGGTGGTTATGACCGATCGATCGGTTGCCTACCGAACGATCGGTGTTCTTGACCGAGCGATCGGTCAAAAACATACTCTGGAAAATTTCCCCAAACAAAAAAAAACCAGTCGATAGCTACCGATCGATCGGTTTTGGACCGATCGATCGGTTTTGGACCAAACGATCGCTACTAATGACCGAGTGATCGATGCTCTGCAGGTCCAAACTGTTTTGGCCATATCGTTGACTCGTTCGTCGGATTTTGACGATTCAACTTGCGTTGAGTTCGTACTTTGAAAAGGAACATTTCTGATGTTCAGAATTTCCACTTTCTCCATTATTTATTAATTTGACTACTTGAAAGGCCAATTGGCTACGAAAGTGCTATTCATTAAGTATGGAAAAGTCCGGAGTGCTACATTCTCGCCCCCTTACAAAAATTTCATCCTCGAAATTTGGACGATACAAAATCAAGCGGAAACAACTTTCCCGCCCTTAACATTGAACTCAGTCACCTAGTTACACTATAATACATACTAATTCATCAAGAATCAACACATGACTAGGCACTTCCTTGTTGGTAAGGTACTTAAGTTTTTCATATCACTAAACACCCATAAAACATAAGAAAACTTACATAGCATAATATAATAAGTTTATACATGAAGGCAATATACTAAACACAACATTTCATTATCCTTTTTCTAAAATTTATCATCCGAACACTTAACATCTAGCCTCGACATGGCAACTTATGTTCTAATTCGCCTAGAGAGGCAACTATGAGAGCTACTATGACTTGCTTCCTCAAGGTTGAGCTGGAAGCGGACGATGAGGACAACCTTTGATCAAGTGGCCTTGATTACCACAATGGAAACACCCACCCATGAGCTTCTGACAATTTCTGGCATGCGTTCTTCCACAATGTGCACAAGCCCCAAACGTGGGTGAAGAAGATTGCACTTGTCGAGTGATTTGCGTAGTCGTGGGGCGAGGAGCCTGGGGTGTAATAGAAGGGCTCTGCACCTGTGTGTGTCCAGAGGACTGGTATGGGGTCATTCTGGCCCTCCTCTTCGGCTGTGTTGAGCCACTGGATTGGCCTCTCCACAATTCTCTCCTCTTGTAGAGTTCCTCAGCATTCGTCTCCGCTAACTGGGCCTTATCCACAACTTCGGCGTAGGTCTCGTGCCTGAACATGAAGACCCAGTCTTTAATGTAGGCCTGCAATCCCCTCTCAAATTTCCTGGCCTTCATTGCCTCTGTGGCTATCAGATATGGGGCGAACCTTGACAATTCGGAGAACTTGGCTTCGTATTCTGCCACTGTCATGTTCCCCTGCTCCAAGATAACAAACTCTAATTCTTTCTTTTCTCTAACTCCTATTGGGAAGTATTTCTTGTAGAAAACATCTAGGAACTCTTCCCAAGTCCATTCTTGACCCGCTCGAGTCAAGTCCCTCGTTCTAATAGCGGATCTCCACCAGTGATCGGCCTTACCCTCCATCATAAAGGTGGCCCAGGTGACTTTCTCTACCTCAATAGGCAGTAATACTGAATACAGCTTCTCCAGCTGCCTGATCCATGCTTCAGCAACTAATGGATCAATGCCACCATAAAATGTCAGGGGCCTCAGCCTCCGAAATGCCTCTATCCCCGTGGCATGATGTGCAAGAGTAGGTACAAGTGCCGCAGTAGGAGTTTGTGTAGAGGGCTGCCTAGCTGCAAGCACTACTAGTGTCTCTGCTATGGATCCCAAGACTTGGGTGAGATCAGGCTGCTCATCCCCCGATGGAGGAGGAGATGCCCCACCTCTCCTAGTGTGGTCTCCATGACCCCGATTTCCACGTCTCATGGTCGAATCCTGAGAACAATAGCAAAGCATGAGCCTAGTTTGGAACCCAACTTATCTCGTCCCCAATTTCAATGATCATTTCATGTTTATGCATACATAACATACATAAGAATACATCAAGGCATACAATAAGAAAATATTAACATACAAGAAATGTTTCTTAGAGTAGAACACCAAGCTCGGTTGGAATTTCAATTGGTTTGGAATAAGACTAATTTGCTAGTCTACTTGAGAACAATAACATGGCCTGAGCACAACTTGAACTCAAGCTCCTAACAATTTATTTCTTCTGCTCATCTTTCTAGTATTAAATTAATCAGTAGTTTATCCAGTTGAGTTATTTACGCCACTTCCTCTTAATCCTGGGGACATGTATGATACTTCTTAGATCTACGTGATGCATGCAGGATGTGTGTGATGCTTAGGATGTGTATGGAGTGCATACCATGCATGATGGTTATGCGATGCACGATGTAGCAGCCCAGACTTTCCATACTTAATGAATAGCACTTTCGTGCCTAATTGGTCCTTCTCGTAGTCTAATTAATAAATAAGGGAGAAATAAAAAATTCTAAAATGTCAGAAATGTTCGTTTTTGAAAGATGAATCCAACGCAAGTTGAATCGTCGAAATCGGAGGAACGAGTCAAAAGATATGGCCAAAACAGTTCTGACCTGCAAAGCACCGATCGCTCGGTCCATTCACCGATCGATCGGTCCAAAACTAATCGATCGGTAGCTATCGATTGGTCAAAAATTTTGTATGGGAAAATTTTCCAGAGAGCATGTTTTTGACCGTTCGCTCGGTCAGAACACAGATCGCTCGGTAGGCAACCGATCGATCGGTCATAACCACCGATCGCTCGGTCTTCGCGTTTTTACAGAAATTTCAGTAAGGACTTTTTCGTCTTTTGGGGGTTAAACCCTTTCTTATAAGGCCTTGCCCGAGCCTTAGGGCTTCATTCACATTACATAGAAGATTTTGAGAGTAAGAGAGAGAGGAGAAAGGGATTTCTAACCTAAGGTTTGCTTTGGAGAAGAAATCAAAAGGGTTTGGAAACCCTAGATCATCACAAGCTCACTTCTTCTCCAAGTTCAAGGTTCAACTCGTGAGGAGCACGTTTCTCCAAAGCTAGGGCAGCAACTCACGTGCGTTTTTGAGAAGGGTTCTTCCTCAACTCAAGCCTTCTTCAAGCAAGGGTTTCTTCTTTCAAGTTAGAGCTTCAATTAAGGTTTCTACCAAGAATCAAGCCTTGATTCAAGGTTAGTACACCCTACTAACTTCCCCTAGCAATAATCTAGGTTTTCTATGTGAAATGTGATTCATGTTAGTAGGTTTCCTTCCTTGTAAAATGTACCATCTCTAATAATTATAAACAAGAAAAAGAAAAGGATATGGATGTGTGGATGGGAGATTGATTGAGGCAATGGGATGCCGAATGTATGATGTGTGATATGTGTGGTATGTGTAATGGAAAATGGAGGATGGGCATTTTACCAATAATGAACTCACTTTGATTATTGGATGGAAAATATGCACTAAAAAGAAGAAAATGAACTATGGAGGAACATTGCATGTGATGTGTTGACAAAATGCCTAAATTATGAAATAATGATTTGAATGAAGAAAATGGAAATAGGCCTTATGCATGTATTCTTATGAATGGTGAATTGATTTAAATACCATGTTAATTACTCAAATGGCCATATGCATGTACTATGAATTGAATGAATTGTGATGTCATATCTCTCTTGTTATCCTTATTTTCCTGATTGTACTATTGACACGTACACGAGCACGCATGTTGCATGAACCGAGATTTCAAGAGCATATGCATATAATAACCAACAAAAAAATATTGCATGTCAAGGAGGTTGGTAGCCCAGGGAGATTCGGGTACTAGCCTCTGGCTCACAAGAAAACTAAACAAGTAATAAAAATTACATATTGTCAAGGAGGTTGGTAGCCCAGGGACATTCGGGTACTAGCGTCTGGCTCACAAGAAAACCATATATCAAGGAGGTTGGCAGCCGAAGGAGATTCGGGTGCTAGCCTCTGGCTCACAAGTTACAAGATGCAAGGTTACAAGATAATGACAAGGCATTCATGCATGCACGCATATATGATTTCTACAAGCCATACCGAGACATGAAACGGATGTTCAAGCATGAGTTTTATCAGAGTTTTCGCATTCATGCACGCACGTCAAGATAATTGTATTGTACCCTGTCTTATGCTATTTCTTTTGTGATGCTCTGATTTCTACTTTGTACTGTATTACCGTTGTTGTGTTCATTATTGTTATGGTTAGTTAGTAGCTTGTACTCGCTGAGTATTTCATACTCAGCCGTACTTTCATGTCGGCAGGTACTAAGGGAGCCCTCGACCCGGAGCCTTGGGTCGAGGAAGAGTATATAGAGGAGAGAGAGCCGTCTATCCCACTGCAGTCTCAGGTGGACTGAGACTTTGACGTGTGGCCGTACCTCGATTACTGTTGAGGGGAGAGTACGAGAGGGTGCTTATGTGTTTTGACATTTTGATAGGTGGGCCTGTCCACCTTAGAGTTAGACATGTTTTGTATATATGTTAACTTGGAATACTATTTTGGAAATCTTAGAAGAAAAGAAAAAGTTAGTTTACGCTTCCGTATTTATGTTTAGCTTCCGCGCTCTGATTATCATTGTTTAGTACTGTAATTATCTTGTTCATTACAGGATGGTTTGGCAGGTACGTATAGTCACACTTAAAGTATCCCTTAACTCCTAGGGGGTATTTTGGAGCGCGACACACGATGCTTATGCCATGCATGAAATGCATGCTATGTATGAATGATCATGATATGCATGAAAGTGCATGATGCTCATGCTATGCGTGATGCTCATGTTATGTATGATGCTTATGCGATGCATGATGCTTATGCCATACATGAGTTATGTTTATTTGTGGTGTAAGACACATTAAGTACAGTTTAACCAATCAATTTACACTGAATATGCATAATAGTACATGTATCAAAAACTATGTCCCTATTGTCGCAACGACTCCAAATACTCTAACCTTGTAAGACCTAAGATCATCCTATAGCCTCTCTTGGGAAACAATTCCCTACAGAAACCTAATGACACAATGTATGACAAGGACCTACCCCTCCCTTGTCAAATAACACCTAGGCCAGACTCTAGTCTGAGTATCACATCACTTCATTAAGCATGTAACATACAGTATACACACAACAACATAGCATATAATACCAAATAACAATACATCATATATAGTATAAGTATATAGAATTTTTGGTTTTCTAGCGTAAATGTAACTAACTTCGGTTGAAATCAACCTGTTCTGACAAGGACTAAGGGATTAGTCCCCCTTGGAATACGACTCTTTCTTAGACCTAATGCCTTGTATTTATCGTGGTATCGAACTCTAAACGACCCTAGAGACCTAATGCCTAAGCTCTGATACCACTTCTGTCACACCCCAAAATACCCCCTAGGAGTTAGGATACTTTGGCGATGCGACTTAACCTTAATCAATCCTGCAAAGAGTATACAAGGCATGCCAAATAGTGATCCAAAAAATTTTCTTTAACATAAATGTAATTCCAAGTGTAAACGTAAAACAATGACTGGATAAAATACAATAATCAAAGGGTGAAAATGCTTGAGTTACCCACTCAAGCTCACATGAAAAATCCTAAAGAATCCCAAAATACATTCTCATTCTCTCTCTCTCTCATCCCAACCTATGGCCACAAGCCAACCCTAACATCTCGCTAACCATCCCGATAACCTCCTGCTCCTCTGAGCTGCCTCAGGCCCAAGGGACCAGAGTCAATATGTTGGTATAGTGTACCTGCCGATATAAAAGTACGACTGAGGCATGAATACTCAGCGGAGTACAAGCTACTACTAACAAGAGTTTAACATTGACTAGGTAATACAAGATACAATTCATCCAAAAGTACATAATCCAAGTGCGGAAGCTAAAACGACATAACCAACCGTAAAGTAAATCATAAACATCATATTTTAACATTTCACGCATTGTAAATTCGTATTCAAAAGTAATGGACTTGTTCTTGAAAATACTTTTTCTGGTTTCCAAAACTTGCTTGCCGTATTTACAACTTATTATTGTCTTATTCTTGTATCGTGGGAATCCACACATGCCTTGTTTTGTTCCTGTTAGCTAGTACCCCCGAACTAAGAAATGGACGGACGTAATAGGTTCTTGTCTTGCTTGACTAATGCCCGGACTATAATGGAATGGAACACATTAGCCTCATGCCTTGACTTGACTAGTGCCCGGACTATGGTAGAACGGAACACACTAGTTATTCTGCTTGGACTAATGCCCGGACTATAATGGAATGGAACACATTAGTCTCCTTGCCTTTTCCTTGACTAGTGCCCGGACTATAGTGGAAACGGAACACACTAGGTTAATCTTGCTTACTAATGCCTGGACTATGATGAACGGAACACATTAGTATCTTGCTTGACTAATGCCAGGACTATAATGGAAAGAACACAATAGCTCATGTCTGACTTGACTAGTGCCTGGACTATGGTAGCACGGAACACACTAGTTTTTCTTGCTTGCTTGACGTCTTAACTTGTGAGCCAGGTATGACATATCGTAGGAATGCCCTACCCTGACATTCATGCCGGTTGACTTTGTGAGCCAGGTATGACATATCCTAGGGATATGCCCGTACCCTTGAAATTCATGCTTGTTTATTAACATTTCTTATTCGGTCGTTTCTTATATACATATACTCCTGAAAAGCCGATTCATGCAGTGCATGGTACTTGTGGGTGTAGTTGTAGACGTAATAATAATAGCATGGAAAATTGAGGATAATAGATAGCATTTGAACAATTATAGGCACTGAGAGATTTAAGGAATTAATAAAGCACATCATTCATTTTACAATTTTTAGGGAATTATCCCTATCTCATAGATTTAGGTTTACTTACATTTACACAAGCATTATTCAAACATCTTACATGCCCCGTTTCTTCGTTTTCCTTATTTGTTCTTAGCCGTAAGGTTGTTATCCTATTCATGCATTTTATCAAACATAGAGCACAACTTCCTTTCTAACCATTTGATTTCCTCTTTTTATGGTTGGTAATTTCATCAACATTCAAGTGTCTGTTCATATTATGTATATAATACCCTTCCACCATTTCCATCACATAAACACACATTATATCCATATGGCATCCATCGCCTTAACCACACATTCCCACATCCATAAGCATTCCTTCTTTATCTTGATTAAACCTTTAGGATTTAATCACATAAATAAACATCCCGCCCGCCTGCCCTACCTAAAGAATCAACCGTATGCTTTTAAAATAAACCTAGGTTATTACTAAAGTAGTTAGTAGGGTGTACTAAACCTTGAATCAAGGAGGGGGGGGGGGGGGGCTTGATCTTGGGTGGAAACCTTGATCGCTGAAGCTCCAACTGGCAGAAGGTGACCCCTTGCTTGCAGACGCTTGATTTGGGGAAGAAAGCCCTTGTAAAATACCGTAGGATTGCTGCCTAGCTGAAAAGGAACAACACACGAGCTTGAGGCGAGGCTCGGCGAAATCCAAGCAAAAGGGGTGATGTGGGTCTTGAAACTCTGACTTTTCTTCTCTCACAATGATGACCAAGGAAACCCTCTTATCCTATCTCCTTTTTCTATGCTAAATTCCTCAAGGGATGGTGTGTGGGGACCAATACCCGAGCAAAGCCTTAATGCAAGGGTTTAATGCCCAAAGATGAAAAAGCCCTTATGAAATTCTGCCAAAAAATGCGAGACCGAGCGATTCCGGGTGGTTATGAACGATCGATCGGTTGCTACAGACCGATCGGTGGTTCTGGATCCCAGAGCGACGGTCAAAAACATACGCGCTGGAAAATTTTCCCAATACAAAAAAGTTAACCAGTGATAGCTACCAATCGATCGGTTTTGGGACCATTGACGCTACTAATGACCGAGTGATCGGTGTCTCAGGTCCAAACTGTGTTCGGCCATATCTTTTGACTCGTTCGTCAGATTTTGACGAGTCAAATTGGGTTGAGTTGTACTTCGAAAATGAACATTTCTAAGTTTCAGAATTTCCAATTTCTCTCTGATTATTAAGTAGACTACTGAAAGGCCAATTGGCTCAGAAAGGCTTCATAAGTATGGAAAAAGTCCGGGGTGCTAAATCCTGATATTCATAAACAGGTTCGCAAATCTGCACCTCCTTTGGCCAAGTGCACAACGAGGTTGTCATGGAATAAAAATGAAGGCAGGAAAGTTACTTTCGAACACACATAGTGTTCCACAATTGCATTTTTCATTCCGAAAGCGCAATACGGTAAATAAACTTTGGACCATAGGATCATGAAAAATAGTGACAATTTCGACTAGTCGTTCACAATGGCTTAGTTTCATTGAATGCATGCTCAGTAACACTGGTAGTAATTGTTGTAGAAGGATTGATAATCATTGACTTGAAGCCCTTAAGTTGCAAATCATCCAAACTAACATTATGTTTCCATTTGCACTATATCCAATAGGAACCTTCAAATTATGCAAAATTTTTTACAAATTATCTCTTTTCCTCTCGAGACAAAAGAAAAAGAAGCTTGGAGAAAAGACACTTTTCATTTTTTCAATCAGCCATAGATTTCTCTTATCTCATAGCCTTAAAGTCCTTTAAGGGCTTCAATATCATCGTCATCTTACCCTTGTGTCTATAATTGTTGAAAATTAAATGCAAATTAAATATCTACAATATATTTTCAGTGCATTACATCAAAATTGTGACGAATAGGCAACTCTGTAAAGATGAACACGATATGTTATTATCAATTACGATGTATTCCACAACACAATAACATTATAAAATATCTTGTAAGCACCTCCAATGCGGTAAGTAAACAAGATTGATCTCTTCCAAAAAAAACAAACCATGCAGTGCTTTCCTCGGCCGTGGACTTCTTTCCCTCTTCCTTCCTTTACCTTCAAAGTTTGTCTGAAGAGCTTCCATTTTGCAGATACTTCAAAACCCAATCAAATGGCGAGAGTTCCTAAGTATTCTTTCCCATTAAAGGGATTTTTGACGGCTGAAAGGATGAGTGAATTCTAGGAATTTCTAGCGGCCCATGTAACCCAAACGTTTTTTCCATGTGTAGCCATACTAAGTCTAGACCTTTGCTACAAGTGGACACAACCATACTTACTGTGGTCATCTACTCGAAAGATGGTCGTACGCTGGCAACTAATGTATAGCCCAAACAAAATGTTTCATGATGAACCTATTCTTAGTGTGGGAGTATTTATGGTTCCGGTA